>APFE031311563.1:0-22739 GCA_000404065.3 Pinus taeda | reverse complement strand
ATATATATATATATATATATAATGAGAGAGGACTATGTCTTCTCCCAAGAAAAGGTGAGGGTACATGGGGGAATGTGAAATTTAATTACATGGAGAGGCCCATGCCTTCTCCTTAATAAATGTGAGGGTACATTGGGTAATGTGAAATGAATATATATATATTGACAATGAGTTAGGAGAGGACTATGTCTTCTCCCAAGTAAATGTGAGGGTACATGGGGGAATGTGAAATGTAATTACATGGGGAGGACCATGTCTTCTCTTTAATAAATGTGAGGGTACATTGGGTAATGTGAAATGAATTCATACATTTTGAATTAATGGAAGGAGACCAAATTCTACCCAATATTCAATTTGAGAAGGTAAGTGGAGAATTTAAATAATGGAAATCATGAATTTATATTAGACCTATATTTCTGAATATTTTTAGATAATGTAAACATTAACAAAATTTGTAGGATAAGATTTAAGTGGGGCATTACAAGATTATTAATCACAATGTATAAGACATCGGTTCCGGAGCCCTATCACAAATCACAATCGAAGGAGGCTAGGGTGATACTCCACACAATTGTTCCCACTACAATTGCGACTTATCCCATTGCAACCTGACCTGCTCCGAGGGTCGATTTCTGAACCTTCTACGATGTGCAATTTGATCGCATTGCAACCTTCCTTCGCCAGGGGTTGATTCTTGAAAACTCATTCCTCCTTCGACCTTCGATATGCGATATCGCAATCGCAGCCGAAATCCTGTTGGGGCCAATTCTCCTTGAGCCACTTCTTCCCCTTGCTCCGATATGCGATATGCGGGACCAATGACAGCCTGCCACTTGGTGCTTCCCCATTCGCTGAGTGTGTCTGCCACGTCACTCCTCCTGCCACCTAGACAAGTCAAACATAAAATTTGACATGCTCTAACTTCTTCATATGAACTCGGATTCAAGTGTCATTTGCACCATTGGAATCGGGATGACGAGCACTTCGATCCGATGCTAAGTTTATCTAGATTCTTCTACTTTGAGTTTTGAGCCTTTTACCATGCCATTGGTACTTTTGTGAAGATCCACCTGGATCAATCCTCTTAGATCCTCCTAGATCAATCATCCCAACCAAGAGAAGCTTTTGGTCCTCCAAAAACATTAAATAATCTGCAACTGCTATGTACTTTGTCTGCACCGCAAGTGTCCTAACAGGTCATCCTTCCTTCTCCTTCACCATTGTCCTTCAAAGCCATAAGTGATGAGCCGACACTTGCATCCCCTGCAAACCTGTAGTATGATATATTGCAAATTACATGTTTAAATATATGACCAAAAGAATGAGCTAAGCATCCCATACTTGCCACGAGTTTATAACACATACTATGTGGTCAAGTTTACATAAAAATGGAAACAATGCTCCAGCTATCAATACAAGGCCAACCATCATTGTTGCTTCAACAAGTGATGGAAAACACATCATCGCTACAACACATGATTTACAAAAATAAGGTCAAACCCTATGGTTGCTTCAATAAGTGATGGAAACACATCATCACTTTCACAGTTTAAAATGCAACACAAAATAAGGCCAAACATCTTTGTTGCTGCAACAAGTGATGGAAAACACATCATCACTTTTACAGTTTAAAATGCAACACATGATTTGCAAAAATAAGGCCATGACATTCTACCACACCTAGAAGAACCATCTCTCACTTATCAAAGTGAATGGGTCGCTTCCTTGTGGCGTATTCGCTGATCGAACAATTGTTTCACCTGGTTCAACACAGATGCTTTGTCCTTGCGACGCTGCTCTGGATGGAGCCTCCAACATGTGGCTCTTTGATGACCACCTCTGTCACAATGACTACAAAAAGCCTTCTTCCTCCAAATCTTCTTTACCTTCTGCTTCGCTTGCTATTGAGAGGGTCTTTCACGCCTCACTCTTTTTCGTGCTGCTATTCTTTTCCAACACTCAATAAACATATGGTTATGCAATCCACAAAAACTGCAAGTTCTTTTATGCCATGATTTTCGTTCATTATTAACAATACATTTGTAATCAAAATGAACATTAGAATATCGAGACTGGTTATACCTTTCTTATTGGTATCTAGTATGATCATGGGAACAAGAGCTTGCCTCACGTCTTTCTTTGCAATGCATACTGCCATAGGTTTATGGTGATGTGTTCTGTCATCCTCTTTCCTTGACTGTTTCAACAATGTCATGGAAGCTTCTGACATCTTTGAGCATTGTCCTTTAGTGCACCCCAACCTTGCGAATCGAGGTCTTTTCTCAACCTTTCCATGGATGAGTTATGCCTTGGCTTTTAACACCAAGTCCTTCTTCTTCCTTGTACCTCATCCTGGTAAGGGATTTCATGTTTGTCCCTATAATTGGTATCTCCACATTTCCTACAAAAATTATACTACGTGAAGATGAAAATGAAGGGAAATCGACATCTTTTACCTCCATTACCCTAGCTGTTTTAGCGCATTACCCAACTTCCTTCCTGACATACCCAAGTCTCTCCTGATGGGGCAATTCCTCTACTTTGATGGGGTTTATGATGCCTTGGCCATTAATGCCGAGGCCCTTCCACTCATACCCCATTCTCCTTAACAATTTGGAGCCGATTCCTGTGGTATGATTTTCAAAAACGACGAAATCGACATCAGGGAAAATACATGAAATCGAAGAATTACTTTTTACCTCACAAGGGTCATGCTGCAGCTTTTCCAAGGCCTCGTCCTTAGCTTGCAGTTGGCGTAGCAACCTCTATTTTTCCCCTTACTCTTCTTGTAGAAGCCTCCTTGATCTAGCGAGCTCTGCTTGAAGGCTCTGGTCGTTGCGCTTCAATTCTTCTAAGGCTATCTTTGCATCTTGCAATTGAAGCAACAATTGATGCTTCTCCTCTTTCTCTTCTCGTAGTAACCTTCTTAATTCAACGTTATCTTCTTGAAGCCTCTGGTTAATCTCCTCATTCGAGGAAGGCGATGAATAAAACGCTTAAGCACCGGAAGATGTGGATGATGCATCGCTTTCTGATCTCTTTGTCTCCTCCTCTCTTCGCTTCTCATACGCTTCATACATGATGTCCACCATTTTGGACATTCGCAGGAAGGTCTCATGCATTTCTTTATCATTCTCCATGGTTGCACACTCAGTCATTCACGCACACAATTTCCTATCAGTAAAAGACCGCTTCTCTTCCCAACGTGCTTCAACATCCACCATGTCTCCTCTTCATGATGCATGTCCTCTAAGGCTTATCTCTGGCTAGTGTACTCATGTAATTCAGATCAACTAAGCCCTGCTCTGATACCAAACTAGATCCAAGATCTTTTACTTACAGATGCATCATAATTACATATAACAGACCTAATTAACCATGGAACTTAAAAAGCACATAAACAATGTGAAAATAACCAGAAGAACATAAAACCATGACACAATGATTTGATTACGGAGTTCATCCAATTTGGACTATGTCTCTGGGCCCTGCTCAATAGTGGGGAGGCCTTCATTCATTAAGTGGCATTAAAAGAGATAAAAGTACAAACAACATTCTTTACAATCCTTATACCTCCAAGCTGGAAGATGGATGAAGCATGGAGAGCCTAACTTCAGAAACAGACAGTACCACTGAACTCCTGGCGAAAAATCATGCAAAAATGCATATTCAAACACCCAATTTGGATAATCGGCCTTCTGCAACTTCTTGGAACCTCCCTGCTGCCAAGGGCAGGGTTTGTGGCACAATAGATTCTACATTAATCATCCAGTTCTCTCCTCCTTCTTCCGACATAAAATGGCCTTTAAATAATCATGGCGGCAATTCCTCAACTCTCGAGCACTTCTAACCATAGGCCAAGCAAAGCAGGTGGGTTTGATTCGATATCAAGGATCTTAGGCCTAAAGGAGACATGGAAACAACCTTACAAGTCTGGTGTAACTCCTTTGGAATGCACATTTGACTTAACGACTTTCATTATCACCATTCCAACCATCAGCGGACAGTCCCAATCCCGAACAACAGGTACTTTGTGATGCGACGAACCTGCCGGCAATATAAATCATAGTATATAACTCATTACATCTGGGAACCCCATCGTAATCACAATCGACGCTCAACCATCGGCGTATCGACCCAACCTTGCGTTTTGCGATAACACAAATCCACCGGGATTATTAATCACAATGTATAAGACATCGGGTCCAGAGCCCTATCGTAAATCACAATCGGTGGAGGGTGGGCTGATACTCCACACAACTACTCCCGCTGCGATCTGCGATTGCGACTTATCGCATCACAACCTGACCTGTTTCGGGGGCCAATTCCTTAACCTTCTGCGATGTGCGATTGTGATTTGACCGCATTGCAACCTTGCTTCGTCGAGGGCCGATTCTTGAATACTCTTTCTTCCTCTAACCTGCGATATACGATATTGCAATCGCAGTCGAGATCCTACCGGGGCCAATTCTCCTTGAGCCGCTTCTTCCTCTTACTCTGATATGCGATATGCGGGACTAATGGTAGCCTGCCACTTGGCGCTTCCCCATTCACTGAGAGTGTCAGCCATGTCATTCCTCTTGCCACATGGACAAGTCAAACATAAACTTTGACTTGCTCTAACTTCTTCATATGAACTCGGATTCGAGTGTCGTTCTCACCGTTGGAATTAGGATGACGAGCAATTTGATCCGATGCTAAGTTTATCCAAATTCTGCCACTTTGAGTTTTGATCCTTTTACCATGCCACTAGTACTTTTATGGAGATCCACATGGATCAATCCCCTTAGATCCTCCTAGATCCTCCTAGATCCTCCTAGATCACTGGCTCATTCGGGCCAAAGAAAAAGAGTTTGGGAGTTGCCCTAGTGCTAACCCGAAATAACAATGGACAAGCTTACTAATAGAATTTGACGCATAATACAAGACGAAGAGAACCAAGAGACATTCAATTATAAACTATGACTCACTTGCTTGACACTATCATGGATGCCATAGGATATGCCATAGTCACAAATGTTTCCTCACTAAAGCTGCCAAATTTAACCCATCCGCCACCTTACCAAACTCGCATACCTCATAGATATATTTTGGAGGACATTCAAGATGCCAAACCCATACCCAATTGGGAAAAGACTCCTTTTGACGCGCTAGAGAGGCAAAATTATGCTTCAATGCCGAACCAATTATGCAAATACCAAGCACACTGACAGGATTCGATTCAAAACTCTAGGCAAAGTTAATTGAGAGACTATCAGGTATAAACTATGCATCACCTGCCTAACATTGCCATGGAGGCCACGAGACTTGCCAAAGTCAGCAACATATCCTCTTTGGAGTGAAAACTAAAATGGAAAGACCCCTTTGCCTATGGGAATTATGAGTCATGAATTTATGCCTCTGTTGCTCTAACCCATATGTGAGAGGAGTTATGGCTGCATCACTATTCATAAACTCCTGCCTACAATCTACAATCATCATTCTAAGTGGATGTCCTGCTCTGTACTCGTACTATGACCTCCAAATGAAACTCTTGTGTTGCAAGGGATTTGGACTTGCATCACCTACCTGCTGTAAATAGATATGGGATGTCATGACATGAGTCGAGCTCCCTTCCACCTTTTGTTTAATTTTCTTCATGAGTAAAATAGTGTTATTTAACCTTCCCCTCTGGGGTGAGACTATTATTTGAGCATAGGCTTTAGAGTCCTTTATTAGAATGTTAAGGACTTTCACGTTATGGTAGATTGCTCCATTCCTGTTCTCCATTGGTTTCAAGTTGCATGGCTCGGAGCTGGCATGCACGATTAACACTCTGATCAACTTCTATTTTTGGTTTCTTGGGATGTGGAAAAAAGCTTTGTGTGGAAATTCATCTTATTCCCTTCAGAAGGTTTTCCAAGTGATTGTCTCTTGGCCAAGTTCTGGTTTGGAGATGTTAAATAATAATAAGCGAGTCCCCTAGGATGGTAATATTGGTCACTCATATAGCTTTAACTAGAAACAGACCTTGTAACATGCCATACATTTCTACTTGGTTATTGGTCTTATATCCCGAATTCCATACCTAGTTACAATTTTCCATTGAAACTATATAATACCCTCCTCCTCTTACCATCCTTTTCAATTTGATTTTAATAATGTAACTCCATTTTAATAAAACTACTATAATTATTTATAAAGTTAACTATTGAGTGGGCCTAATGGTTAAGAGCATGTGTTTCCTCCTAAGAGGTCACAGGTTCAAAACCGGAGGGGGGTAGAGTATGTATGCCTTCGTAGACTTAGCAGTCAAATCGCTGCGCAGAGGTGGGTCCCTTGTCCCACAAACAAGGGGGTTTCATACACCAATTTGGTGTCTGGCTTGGCTGTGACCTTAAAAATGGATATTATTATTATTATATAAAATAAGTTTTGATTTAATTTTAATGCAATATCTAAATTAAAAAAAATTAAGATGAAATTGTTTTTCCTTAATAACTTTCATTAAAATTGGTGACGATGAACCACACTAGTTGGTTCGAAACGCGTCGACAAAGGTCATTTTTATGTGATTCACGCCGAAGCTATACTTATAACGAATCCCAAAATTATTTGATTGCCATTTTATACTTCCTCATTTTGAGTGTGAAGCAGCGAATTTTCAAACACACGTAATACGATAGAAAGAAATGTAATTTAAAATAAAAAAGAGGCCATTTCAAATGATTTAATCAGATTGTGTGGTTATTGTATCACGTTCAGAACAACTTCAACTGGCATGATGTACACATGATGTCAAAGAAGCGATTTGCCACTGAGATAGGAGCCCTCGAGTACTTGGATTGATTGGTGGCACAATTACTGAAGCTGCAGAAATGGCATTTTCCATGGGAACGACAGCTATCCTTTCCAGCAGCGCCCAACCAGGCGTTTCTTTAATTTCACCCAGTGCTTCAATTTCATACCTTCATTCTTCTTCTCTTCATAATACTACAGTTCCCTGGAGGAGGAGTCACGGGTACCGGGCACTCCCCACAAAACTGGTAATCGCTTTTTTATTTGACAAATATCTGCTGTTCCTTGGTTCTGAATTGGGCTGAAAACCGATTCTTCTATGCTTCCTATTGGAGACCCAATTAAAGGGTTTTTTTTTTTCAAAGGCAGGATTTCATTTTTCTTTAATAGAATCCTTTAGTCTTTTTAGGACGAAACTGTAAACACTATGTGGTGATAACGCTGGCAAAGCTCAGGTTTAAATGTAACCCTATGCGTCTTTGGCTACGCATGTCATCACTGTGGCCGAGGAGGTCTGCACCTGGGCATTTACTAATTTTCGATTATCATGGTGAGCACTCTTCAAATGAACCTACACGAAAGCGAGGGTCCAACAAAGGTCCCCAAAAGCAACCACAACCTCTGATAGATTTAAGATTTTGGGTAGAGATTTGAGCCATGGCCTCGCACTATTTCAAATTCTTGGATGTTAAAGTAGGTGTCTCATGATCACATGCTTGTTAAAAAATGGGGTGGCATTGTGCGCCATTTTTGATGACCTATTAACATTCGACCTTCATTGGCCGCAGCCTGCAGAATCCACAAAAGTTGTAGCTAACTTCCATCCACTTCAGCTCCTCCCAGTGCTGCGTCCCGCTATTAGATAAATCAGGCAAATCCAGTCATCATCAAGTATAGAAATTTCCATCCTTTCATGGCTCCTGGTAAATTTGTTTGGTTAGAGGTTATAGATTTTATTAGATTGAACTGGATTCTTCCTGTGTACGGGGACTACAGAGACAGTGCAGAACTGCATAGATAATTGTTACAAACAAACTCTGTATTTTGAATATTTGTTAATACGGATAAATTACGATATCTTCTACCGCCTGACTGTAAAGCAGGTCGAGAGTTGCAGTAAGAAAATGACTCAAGATAGCGTACTTTATGTTGACAGAAGCACATAATTGAGTATGTCTAAGAATATCGACCATTGCTTAAGGGCTCATATGATTTAGGAAACAAATAGTGAATGAGCTCTAGCGTAACAGTGTCACTCCATAAAAGTCCTGGTGTCCTAGTGCCAGGCAAATTGCCTACCGACTGCAGCAAGAAGGAATGGCAACAACTAAGTATTAGGAGGCTGGAACATGTTGAAGGAAATGTAACTAGGTTCGGTCTTCATAAATGTACTTTTGATATTTGTATTTATTCAAGAAAAGAAATATTATTTTTATAATATTTGTCAATGAGTTTCTTGCTCATAAATAGTCTAGCACATGTTAAAGTGCTATAAGTGAGTCAAATGGTCAAAAGAAAATGTTGAAGACCTTAAGGGCATGTTACTCCATGTATATGTTTGTATAAGAGTCAAAGAATAACCCTCCAAACAAAGTCAAGTCTCCTCCAAGCATGTGACACCACCAAAGAAACCATCCAAAGCAAAGATAGCAAGTCGGCCTAAAAGGAGGGACAATCCTCTATATATAGAGGCTGTCCACTCCATTATAAAGTCAAGCATTCTCTCTGAAATCAGTGAAGGTAGAAGGTCAGAAAAAGGGTTGTTAAAGGACGAAAGAAGAATCTCCAAGGGCAGCGAAGAAGGAGAGACCTAAACCGAAGTTGCAGGGACTCTTTTTAGGGAGAAAAACAGTCACACGTGCAAGAAATAGAGGACTGTTTGCGGTCACTACAACAGTAAGATAACAGTCATATATATCTCATGGTTTGGGCTAGTATCCTAGGCCTATAAGACCCCCTACTCAAGCGAAGAAGAGAGTCTCTCAAGCGAAAGAGAAAGGAACCAAAGTATAGGGGAAACCTCCCACACGTGCGAGAATCTAGGGCTGCTGCATAGTCACTTCAGTCTACACCTACATCTCAAGAAGGGTCTCATTTGGTTGAAAGAAGGAAGGTGTCTACACAAGTGAAGGATATCTCTAAGTATAGAAGAGAAGCATCTCATCTAGAGCTCACATAAACAAGGTCTAACAACAGTTGAAAGAAGGATGAAGTGCCGAGTAACGAAGTGCCAGAAGAAGGAAGACTAAGTGTCGGGGAACAAAGTGTAGAAAGGAGGAAGGACTTGACTTGTGCTTGGAGGGCATTCTAGTCAAGGGTCTAAGGTTTGGCATTGATCAATAAGAAGCTTCAATAAGAGAAACTTAGTAAAGGGTTTTCCTCTCAAGAGGAGAGAGTTTTTGGCCCTGGTAGAGAGCCAACATCTTGTGTTCTTGTTCTTATGTTCTTGGTAGTAGTTTGGTGAAGTACATACACATGCATTACCAATAAGAACAAGAAGATTAAGCTAACAAGAAAAAGTATAAAGACTTCACAAATTGTTATCAAGTCAAGAAGAATCATACTAAACCTAATTGCCCTAGATTCTTCAACACAACAAACTTCCATTCGAGATCAATCTTTCTAAGAATAGCGACCATTGCTTAATGGTCCCTAAGATTAAGGAAACAAATAGTGAATGAGCTCTAGAATAACAATATTAATCCAACAAAGTCTTAGTGCCAGGCAAACTGTCTGCCCACAGTAGCAAGAAGGAATAGCATACAACTAAGTTTTAGGAGGCTGTGACAAACTTCCAATCAAGATCAATCTTTCTGCATGCTTGCTAGAGAGATGTCATTCAATAAATTCCACATATTGTCTGGTCAACGCTATTCTTCCATCTAGCATACTCCTTAAGGGAAGGTGGGTCATCAATTATAAGGTACACTAAACATTTCTGTAGTCACATGCTTTCATTTAATGTTAAGGTCGTTCTAATATAAATCACAGGTTGAGCTAGATGATTGACTGCTCTTGATTGTACCCTTGTTCTCACACTTCACCTTGATTGTATACTTGTTCTCACATGCTCTTGATTGTATCCTTGTTCTCACACTTCACCTTGATTGTATACTTGTTCTCACACTTCACCTGAGAGGTTCTTCCCTTGCCCCTAGTGCATTGTGACTTTCCTTGGGTCCTTTCCAATGTTTAGGAGGGACACAAATAGGAGGCACTAATTGATATGGCGTGCCCAAGGTAATCCATATCATTTTCCATCACTCCCATGTATCCACCTCCATTCTTTTGGTTGATGATCATTTGTCCCCAATATTGTCACCCTTTATCCTCATCTTTGAGAAAGGGCTTGGAAATTTTGCCCCGAAGTGATTGATGCAACTAAAAGAAAGATGAAAACATATATAGCCACAAATGAAAGAAAATGGAAAATGCAAAAGTGTTGAAATGTGTAACTAGGTTCGGCCTTCATAAATATGAAATGTACTCTTGATTCTTGTATATTGTAAAAAGAAAGAAAAAAATATTATTGTTATAATTGTTGCATTGGTTTCATGCTCAAGTTCATTTTATTTAGAGGTCAAGCACCCATTGAGTATTTGGGGTTTGTCCTAGTGTTAAGAAGTTAATAGAGTCATTTTCATATGAAGAAGACCCCATTGGGCACATTGTAACATGTCAAAAGAATTAATTTTGTATTTAAAAGTGTCAAAATACCCTCCAAGACCAAGTTGGTTTGGCACTTAAGAAGTCAGTTTCATTAGGGCATGTTGTCCTCCTTGGAAGCCTATATATAGGACTTGGAAGCCTATATATAGGAGGGAACTCGGCCTCCTATGGACACTCACTCACTTCTCATCATTCAAGTCGAAGGAGAAGCAGAAGAAAGGAAAGCGAAGAAGGATAGAAGGACGAAGGACAAATCTCTTGGGTTATTTCTCTCTCTCTCTCGCATGTGCGAAAGGAAGGCTAGGGTTTTGCGCAACTGTCATGTCCCTTCTCAAATACATTTGTAACAGGGTGCTGCTACACATTTTTGAACAATTTTGGCTAAGGAAGAGAACCCATCATTTTCGACTTAGGGACTTAGGAGGCAAATCGACTTTATTTGGTTGCTAGTGGAATGTAGGGGCCACCCACATGAGCATTCGGACTAGACCATTCGAATGGCTTGGAGGGAAGTCGAATAGGTGGATGGAGGGGCCAACGTGAGGCAAGGGAGGCCCAAGGAGTTATAAGGAGGGAGCAACTCTCATTTTGGGATTCATTCTTACATCTTGCAAACAAAATTACTTGACTGTTCGCTCTGCTGTTTCGCTGAGTCAAACCACTGTTTAGCCATGAATCTCTCAAGCGGGAGATTCAACCTCTACTTTGGGGGACCTTTCGTGCTCGCCCTATAGAGGCAGTTCCACAAGTAGTTCAGGAGTTCCATGGGTATGTTATTGCACTTCCATTCAGCGTAGAATAGGGAGTGCGCATTTATGGGTAGCTGGAGATTATGCAGGGGGAGTTTGGAGCCATCAGAGATGGAGTACTTGCTGAGAGAGTTAGTGGACTGAGAGAGCAACAATAGGCCAACATTCTTTGTGAGTTTTGGAGCCAACATTCCAGCAGTTCGAACAGCTGGGTTTGGGGACAACGCAGAGGCCATTCCAATAGTTTTCGTGGAGCTTAGGAGCAGGTGCCATAGGCTGAAAGTCCATCTGGGAAGTCATGGATTTGATAGTAGGGGTTAGCCCATCACTTTGGGACCATTTCTGGGAGGATTGATAGGCAGTTTCCAGCAGGCCGAGTTTTGTTGTTGTAGCTGAGGTTGGGTTCCAAGGGGGTCGAATTTCAGAAGTCTAAACTAGCCAAAATTCTTGGTGGGTTTTTTTGGGCATAGGAAGTGGACCTTTCAGCCATTTGAACTTCAGCAGAAAGGCAGTTTTCTGGGGCAGCGCAGTGCAAATTGGTGCAGCAGTTGGACAACCTTCAGTTCAACCATTTTCTCACCTGGGTTTGGTCATGCTTGTCCATTAAGACAAGCCCAGGTGCACTATCTTATTATCCATTGTATTTTGCCTTAGAAAAGTAATAAAATGGCTTAGTAGTTCCATATTTGCAACATTTCCATGGGTGTTTAATGTGTATTTCGTTTTTATATTCTGCCGCACAAATTATTTGCTTTATATCACTTGTATTCCTATTTAGGATCATTACAGTGGTATCAAAGCTTAGTTCTTGTCTCAACTGTGGGGATTGTCTCCTATGAGAGAAGGGGACCAGCAGAACATCACCTACTGAAGGCAGAGGTCCCGGAGCAGAGAAAGAGAGCTGGAGATTACTCCAGACACGGAGGACAGAGGGAAAGCAGTAGTAGAAGAGGGGAGGGCATGGTGAAAGTTGAAACCCAAGAGCAGGGAAGAGATGGCTTTCGACAACCTCCTGAGGGCCCTGAATGAATTAGCCAGGGGTCAAAAAGACATGTTGGAAGAGATCAAGTCGCAAAACAGAGAGAGGACCACTCCTAGAGGGTTTTTGTTTGGGGAAACTTCTGGGGCCTCTCAGCCATTCGATCACCCCTCACCAGCAGCGCAACACCCATCAACCAGTGGGCCAACTCGTGCTACACTGCCTTCTTCGTACCAGTGGCACATATCGAACCTGCAAGGGGTGAAGACCCCATTCAGATGGGAGACTACTTCAGAGAGTGGCAATCTATGGATGCAGACATAGGGGAGGGGGAATTAGATGATGAGACACGAAAGGATCTCAGGAGGAGGAAGCTGTGCTTCACATGCAGGGAGCCCTGGGCACCAGGCCATCAGTGCACTGCTAGTAGAGCACAATATATTGATGTTTTTTCTGACAGTGACTAGGAGGACGAGGTGGAGCAGGATTGTGGTGTGGCAGATGGTGAGAGTCCAACAGATAGAGCATCACCACCACCACCACCTCCACAGGGTGGGGCATCCGTTGCCCTAGCTAGGGGAGTCCTTGCTTCCTTATGCGGGATTCCCAAATTTTTGACACTTAGGATCAGAGGCACTATACAGGGCAAAGGGTGTCAGTCCTAGTTGACAATACCAACAATTTCTTAAATGCCTAGTTGGTTCAGAGGAGGGGCCTCACCACGGCTGAATTTGAGGGCTTCTGAGTCCTAGTACCAGGTGACCGTACCATATAGTGCACTTGATACGTGCCTTCCTTGACAATAGTTATGGGGAACTACTCGATGACAGACCATTTCTTTGTGGTCGATGTGCCAGACGCTAGCGTGGTGATGGGTGTCCAGTGGTTGTATTCCCTTAGGCGAGTCACGACAGATTGGAGGAAGCCAAAGATGGAGTTCATTGGGTATGATGGCAAACTAGTAGTTTTGAGAGGCATGCAGTCTTATCCACCTCAGACAGCTTCGACCCACATGATGGAGGCAGATCTGCGACATGGGGACATTGCATGGGCAGTTGAGCTGAGGATTTTAGAGGCTGGGGGATAGGCTCAGTGACCACCACCAGATATACAGGTTTTGCTGGACAGATATGCAACGGTGTTTGGGGACCTTCCACCAGGGTAGCCACCAGACAAGGGATTTGAGCACACCATTGAGTTGGAGCCGGGTGTGCAGGGAGTGATCACCACCCCTTATAGGCATCCCAAGGCCTATAAGGACGAGATAAAGAAGGCCTTTCAAGCGTTGTTAGCATTGGGCCATATTAGTCCAAGTTCGAGTCCCTTCGCTTCTTCAGTAGTACTAGTGAAGGAGAAGGATGGGACCCTTCATATGTGCATTGACTAACGGGCCCTCAATCAGAAGGCACTAAAGAACCGATACCCCATTCCCCGTATATATGAGCTGATGGATGAGCTTAGAGGAGCCAAGTACTTCTCTAAGATCTATTTGTGTTTAGGGTACCACCGGATGAGGGTGAGGGATTATGATATCCCTAAGACAGCGTTTCAGTGCCACTATGGGCACTTCGAGTTCCTGGTCATGCAATCTGGGCTGACCAACGCTTCGACCACCTTCTAGTCATGCATGAACCATGTCTTTTGGGGACAGTTGAGGAGGTTCGTGCTAGTTTTCTTTGATGACATTCTAATTTACAGCCAGACATGGGAGGAACACCTCCAACACTTGGAGGAGGTAATACGCATTCTGGAGGAGCAACAATTTTATGCCAAGCTCTCCAAGTGCGAGTTTGGTTTGACAGAGATGCTCTACCTAGGGCATATCATTGGTGCTGATGGGGTGAAGGTCCATGAGGAGAAGATTCGGGCCATCCGGGATTGGCCAATGCCCCGAGATGTGACTGCGCTGAGGGGCTTCTTGGCATTTGCACCTACTATAGGAAGTTTGTTAAGGGGTTCTCACAACTGGCAGCACCCTTGACTGATTTGACCAAGACAGGTTTCGCATGGACTGATGGAGCACAGGTTGCCTTCGACCGCCTCAAGGAGGTGATGAGCAGTTGCCAGGTCTTGAGCACTTCCGGATTTTTCCCGATCATTCACTATGGAGTGTGATGCATCGGGGTGGGAGTTGGAGCAATATTGTCACAAGAGGGGCATCCCATTGCTTTCAAGAGTCGGAAGCTCCTACCACACATGAGCTGTCATATTCCATATATGACAAAGAGATGATGGCCATCATGCATGCATTGGCCAAATTTCGACAGTACTTGGTGAGAAACAGGTTTCGAGTGAAGACTGATCACAACAGTCTTCGTCACTTCATGGGGCAGCGGGGCCTCAATGACAGGTAACAGAGATGGGTCAGCAAGGTGCAGGCCTATGACTTAGACATAGAGTATGTGCGGGGAAAGCATAATGTGGTGGCCGATGCTCTATCTCGAAGACCAGCTGGGTTATCCCCTCATGAGCATCTGCCATGATTGGAAGGCTTAGCTATTGGTGGAGCACTCCAAGGACAGGAGGGCATGCGAGGTATTGGAGGGTACCCATGCAGATGAGCATTACCGAGTGATGGATGAGGTCATCTATTACAAGGGGCGCATTTTCTTAGTACCCAACTCGCAGTTGAGAGAGAGGGTGCTCTAGGCAGCACATGACTCACCATTATTTGGCCACCAGGGGTTCTGGAAAACATATATGGCAGTCAGGGAGAGATTCACGTGGAAGGGACTCAAGGGGGATGTGCTGAAGCACGTACGGGAATGTGAGGCATGTCAGAGGAACAAAGGGGAGCTGATCCACCCTACATGATTGCTACAACCACTTCCCATCCCCGAGGGGAAATGGGAAAGTATCTCTATGGATTTCATCACAGGGCTCCCCATAGTGCAGGGGAAGGACTGCATCTATGTAGTGGTCGACAAATTGACCAAATATGCCCACTTTTTCGCCATCCCCACTAGATACACAGTTGCATAGGTTGTAGAACTGTTCTTTCGGGAGATTTTCATATTGCATGGGCTCCCTAAGAACGTTGTGAGTGACAGGGACAACAGGTTCATGGGAGGCTTCTGGCAGGAACTTTTCAGATTGGTCGGGACTGAGATCACTCGTAGCACTAGCTACCATCCTCAGACAAATGGCCAAACCGAGAGGGTTTATCAGTGGCTGGAGGGGTACCTGAGGAACTACGTGACCGGTTAGCAGAGGGCTTGGATTCAGCGGTTGCATCTAGGCGAGTACTGCTACAACACCACCCACCACATGTCCATTGGTATGACTCCTTTCCGTGATTTATATGGATATGATGCATTATCTTTTGTTGACATTGTTTTTGGAGCTAGCCGGGCCCCAAAGGCCAAAGACTGGGTCAAATAGAGCCAAGACATCCTCAAGGCTCTCAAGAATAACTTGGTGACAACCCAAAATCAACAGAAGGTATACGCAAACCGGCACAGGACAGAGAGGCATTTCGAGGAAGGGGACTTGGTATACCTTCGGCTACAACCTGACAGGCAGTCCATGCTGAAGCAAAAGGGGGGCGAGAAGGTACAACCACGCTTCTATGGGCCCTATCGGGTGATTAGACGAGCTGAAGAGGTGGCCTATGAGCTAGAGTTGCCTCAGGGGAGCATGATCCATAATGTCTTTCATGTCTCATGCCTTAAAAAGGCGCTGGGACAACAGGTGACAACAACAGCTGATCTACCCCCACTAGATGATGAGGGCCACTTGGTTTTGGAGCCTGAGGCCATCTTGGAGAGCAAGGAAAGGAAACTGAGCAAGACCATGAGGGAGTTCTTGGTGCGTTGTAAGAACTTGCCAAATGAGGATGCCACCTGGAAGGGTGAGCACATCTTGGAGCACCCAGCTTTGAGGTTGTTTAAGGGCAAACAACATTTGGGAGGGGAGGACTGTAATACAAGGTGCTGCGACACAATTTTGGCTAAGGAAGAGAACCCATCATTTTCGCCTTAGGGACTTAGGAGGCAATTCGACTTTATTTGGTTGCTAGTGGAATGTAGGGACCACCCACATGAGAATTCAGACTGGACCATTCGAATGGCTTGGAGGGAAGTCGAATAGGTACATGGAGGGGCCCACATGAGGCAAGGGAGGCCCAAGGAGTTATAAGGAGGGAACAACTCTCATTTTTGGATTCATTCTTACATCTTGCAAACAAAATTACTTGACTGTTCGCTATGCTGTTCAACTGAGTCAATCGACTGTTTAGCCACGAATCTCTCAAGCGAGAGATTCAATCGGCTGTTTAGCCATGAATCTCTCAAGCGAGAGATTCAATTGGCTGTTTAGCCATGAATCTCTCAAGCGAGAGATTCAACCTCTACTTTGGGGGACCTTCCGTGCCCGCCCTATAGAGGCAGTTCCATAAGTAGTTTAGGAGTTCCGGGGGTGTGTTACAGCGCTTCCATTCAGCGAAGAACAAGGAGTGCGTATTTCTGGGTAGTTGGAGATTACGCAGGGGGACTTTGGAGCCATCATAGATCAAGTATTTGTTGGGAGAGTTAGTGGACTAAGAGGGCAACAATAGGCCAACATTCTATGTGAGTTTTGGAGCCAACATTCCAGCAGTTCGAATTGCTGGGCTTGGGGACAGCGCAAAGGCCATTCCAACAGTTTTCGTGGAGCTTACGAGCAGGTGCAATAGGCCAAAAGCCCATCCGGGAAGTCAGGGATTTGATAGTAGGGGTCAGCCCAGCACTTTGGGACCATTTCGGGGAGGATTTACAGGCAGTTTTCAGCGGGCCGAGTTTTGTTGTTGTAGTTGAGGTTGAGTTCCAAGGGGGTCATATTTCAGAAGTCTAAACCAACCAAAATTCTTGGTGGGTTTTTCTGGGTTTAGGCCAAGGAGTTCGGGGTTAAAAGCATATAATTTTTTGGGCATAGGAAGTGGACCTTTCAGCCATTTGAACTTCAACAGAAAGGCAGTTTCCTGGGGCAGCGCAGTGCAAATTGGTGCAGCAGTTGGACAACCTTCAGTTCAACCATTTTCTCACTTTGGTTTAGTCATGCTAAGACAAGCCCAGGTGCACCATCTTATTATCCATTGTATTTTGCCTTCAGAAAAGTAATAGAATGGCTCAACAGTTCCTTATTTGCAACATTTCCATGGGTGTTTAATGTGTATTTCGTTTTTATATTCTGCTGCACAGATTATTTGCTTTATATTACTTGTATTCCTATTTAGGATCATTACACACACTAAAAGTTAAATGTTTCCTTGACCAAATTAAAAGCTTCGAAGGGCAAAGAGGGTCTTCTTTGGATGAAGAAGGCTGTCCAAAGGAGGACAATTGTCCCTGAGCTACCAAATTAACACTCCCTCTCAGCTAGCGATAAATTTCCCTTGCATCATGCATCTCATCTCAAATATCTCGTCATCGTCATCAAGTCATATCTCATCTCTGCTCATCTGCTAAACACTCTCAAATCTAAAGAATAAGAATCATAATAGGGGAGCTTAAGCTACCATCATCTATCCAAGGACAATAGGCAGGATACTACTTACTATTAGGTAAGGATCACAACTATCCTATTGCCCACTGATCTTCCCAACTTGACCCTCAAGAGTTAGTGGTAGAACACCTGCATCCTCTCACTTGGGCAGGATACTACTTACCATAAATGGTAAGGACCTTAGCTATCCCAAGTCTCCTCACCAATTGGCTAGATGGGTAGCAATCCCAACAAGCTCAGGTTTTGGGTAGGATCCCAGCTGGGGTATACTCTGTCAAGTCCCAAAGATGACAATAGGCAGGATACAACTTACGATGTGGCAAGGATCTCATCTATTCGTCAAACAATAGGCAAGATACTTATTACCATGAGGTAAGGATCACAACTATCTTATTATTCAGAGTTCCCTCAACCCCAGGAGCTCTCTGACTCAATTCCTCTCCTTAGCAGCTTAGATAGGGGGAAGAGCATAGTTCAGTCCTCGATCAGCCAGGACCCTTACTTAGAAGGGTCGCATTCATCAGTCGAAGCTGCTCTCTGAAGACAAAGAACTTCCCTTTCGGCAAAGCCTTGGTAAGAATGTTTGCTATCTGCTCATCAGTCGAAATATGATCGAGTCTCACGGCTCCTTTTGGCACCATGTCTCATATATAGTGATACTTGATCTCAATATGCTTGGACTTGTCATGAAACACGAGATTCTCTGCTAATTGGATCCCACTCTTGTTGTTGCAACATAGCACCGTCATATCCAAAACCTGCTCAAACAACTCTCCAAAGAACTTCCTCAACCATACTACCTCGCAACTAGCCATGCTAGCAGCAATATACTTTGCCTCGGCCGTGCTCAAAACTACGAACTTCTGCTTCCTGCTCATCCAAGATATCATGGCAGAACCCAAACTAAAGTAGCACCCTGATAACATTTTCAACCCAGTCAATATCAGTGTACCCATGAAGTCTCACGTCACAGACATTATATCTCATACCAAGGTTGATTGTCCCATGCAAATATCTGAGCATGTGCTTGGTAGAAACCCAATATGCATGAAGAGGCTCAGTCATGAATTGACTCAAAGTGTTGACTGCAAAACATATGTCCAGACGAGTGTTCACGAGGAATATCAATGCCCCAATCAATTGTTGATACTCAGAGGGATTCGCCAAGTCAAGTCCAGCAGCATCTCCACATAACTTCTTGAAATTCATTTTCCTCGGTGTGGCCAGGGACTTGCATTCCACCATTTCAAATCTTTCCAACAATTTCACGACATATTTTCCTTGAGAAAATAAAATTTCACTGGGTCTTTGCCACACCTCTAAGCCCAGGAAATAGTGCATCAAACCAAGTTCTTTCATTTGAAATTCAGAGGCCAACTCCCTCTTACACTCGAGCATCATAGGCTCACTACCCGTCAAGAATAAATCATCAACATATAAAACCAAAATGAGAGGCATACCTTGGACCACTTTGAGGTAGAGGTTTGGGTCAACATTGCTTCTTGTGAATCCAAGCTTCACCAGGTGGCTATCAATACGAGCATACCAAGCCCTGGGGGCTTGCTTCAAACCATATAGTGCCTTCTTCAACTTGCAAACATGAGTCTTCGTATCTTGTACTTCGAAGCCTAGTGGTTGCCCAATGAATACTTCTTCCTGTAGTATGCCATGAAGAAATGCAGTCTTCACATCCATTTGGTGAAGAGTCCATCCTTGACTAGCAGCAAGGGCAATGATCGATCTAATGGTGGTGTTGCGGGCAACAAGTGCAAATATATCATCATAGTCTTCTCCCTCTTTCTGGGAGAAATCTCTAGCCACAAACCTCGCTTTATATTTCTTAATACTTCCATCAACTCCATGCTTGATCTTTGAACAACCACTTCTCAGTCACGATAGACTTTCCTTTGGGTCTCTGTACAACATCCCACACATCATTCTTTATAATGGATTCATACTCTTCGGCCATATCATCCTTCCAAACATGCTTTTTTACTACTTCTTCAAAAGTGGGAGGATTAGCCTATATGATGGAGCTCATAGCTACAACGTACCCCTGGTATCGACATGGCTTCTTGCTTTCTCTCAAGGTTCCTCTGTCAGCATATGTCTTTCGACATTTTGTAATGTATCACGAAGCTAAAGGGGTCTCTTCTTGGCAGGGGGATCACATGTAGGAGAATCCGAGGGGTCAATAGGCTCCATGGGATCATCAACAATGTCCTTCTCAGATTCCGACATAGAAGGGCCTTCTAGTAGGTCCATTTCTTCACCCTTCTTCTCAACAAGAGGAGGCGGATTAAGGTCCCTTGCTTTTCCAAGGGCAGTGTCTTCATCAAAAGTTACATCCCTGCTAAACTCGATTTTCCTTTGACTAGACACATATATTCTAAAGGCCTTAGAATTTTCACAATGTCCAACAAACATACCTTTCTTTTTGGTGGCTTCTAGCTTGTTCCTCTTGTCCTTCAGCACATGAAAATATACAGGGTAGGCAAATATCCTCAGATGACCAACATCGAGCTTCACACTATTAAACACTTCTTCGGAAGTCTTGTCACCCAGGGCTTGACGAGGAATCCTGTTTTGAACATAGACTGCTATTGATCATGTAACAATGACTGTTTTGAACATAGATAGAGGCTTCTCCCCAAAGGAACTTCGACAACTTTTGATCATGTAACATGGCTCGGGCAACTTCCATGATAGACCTATTCTTCCAACGTTCTTACAAAATTCAACGAACTCATTAGAAGTATATTCTCCACCATTGTCAGACCTGAAGACCTTGATCATTTTTTCTGTTTGATTCTCTATCAGTGGCTTGAAGTTTTGGAACATCTCAAATGTTTTGTCCTTGTTTTTCAAGTAGAATATCCATGCTTTCCGGGAGAAGTCATCCACAAAGATTATGTAATATAGATAGCCACCCAAAGATTTCACTGGCATGGGACCAAATAGATCAAAATGTATGAGTTGTAGAATATCACTGGTCTTGCTTTTGCTGGAGGGGAATGGTCCCCTTGACTTCTTTCCACTGGAACCATCCTTTTAACTTTGGGCAAGGCTTCATAATGTAGATGTGCAAGCCTCTGGTGCCATAACTCACTTTGATGATTGCTATCATGTACTAGAGATCACAATGATCTTCCACTAACTCTATAGAGTCTTTCAATTCTAGATCCCAAGGTAAAAGCACATCCCTCATGTGAGATTCCAAGGGCAAGGTTAGGACCTTTCCCCTTATGAAGGCAACTCTCATTCCTTTGTCTTCCAAAGCAGATATAGATACAAGGTTCTTCTTTAATCTCGGAACATACATCACATCATGAAGAACACTTTCCCCATAGTCCAAATGAAATTTAACAGAACTAAAGCCCTTCACAGGATAAGTGGAGTTGTCTCCAAGGATGATCGTTAGATTGGTCTCCCTCTCAACCATATTTGAGAGTTCCTTGTTCCCAGAGAAATGCCTAGAATCCCCACTATCTACCAACCAACTATCACACGAATCTGGAGGAGATGAACTAGAAAGAGCAAAAATAAGAATATATTCAGATTGAGTGGCAACAACATTATTTTCATACCTTCAATTTCTTGACCTCTTTTGTGGACGATAGCCTTCTTCACGATCATCAGGAGCATCTCTTCTTCTTCTATCATCTCTCATTCTTCTATCATCGCCTCTTCTTCTATCATTAAACTTCTTGTTGAAGCCATGATTGGACCTTGGAGCATCTCTTTTTTCTGGGCAGTCTCGGGCATAGTCACCTTGCTTGTGGCAGTTGTAACACTCAACTTTTGATAATTCCCTCTTGAATATTCTATTGGAATCCTTGGAGTCTGGGGCAGGCTTTCTAGAGTTAGATGGTCTTCTTCGTCCTTTCCTCTTCTTGTCTTGTGCAACAAATGTAGAGGGCTCTTCTTCACGCTTTTGCGCTTTTGAATCCTCCATCTAGAGATCATCCCGGTTTCTTCTTGAGTACACTTGCCAATGAGCTCATCAAATGTTGGAAATTTGTCATTGTTGCTAATAGTAGTGATGAAGGTTTCCCAAATAAGAGGAAGACCTTGAAGAGTAACAAGCACCAATTCTCTGTCAGATATAGGCTCACCAACAGTCTGCAATTGATCCTTTAGTTGGGATATCCTCACAACATAGGATTGCACAGATTCCCCCTTGTTCATCTTAATGTCCTTGAGTTGATTCTTCAAGGAGAGAACATGATTCAAATTGTTGACCTCATACATCCCAACCAGCTTATCATAGATATCCTTAGACTTCTTCAATTTTTCAACATAAGTAAGCAAATGATCTTTCAAAGAATCAATAAGAATTTTCTTGGCTTTGAGCTCACCTTTCTTGTATTTGGCCTTGGTAGCAGCAGGAGCATTTTCTGGTGGCTCAGGTACTTTTCCTTCCACATATTCCAAGATATCATTATCATCCAATATGGCTTCCAACTTGATCTTCCAAGCAACAAAATTTGATGAGTCACCCAACGTCTCTGTATCCTTGAAGTATGAGGTAGACATCTTGACCAAGTCAAATAGGCTCCTTTAGCTTCTTCCAAAGATGATTGGTTCAAAGGTGATTGCTCTTGTGTCTTGTTTCCTTGGGCTTGTCTTCACTTCAACTCTGATAACATGTTAATTTTCCACTATTCTATGCTTAGTACAATCACTGAGCCCAATTCTTTCTTCAATTAGCAATCAATTTCAAATCAATTTAATCTTCCAATGACAAATAACAATTGTAGATAGAACAATAAATCCAATGTACAATAGAAGACAACCAAGAGCAAATAACAAGCGATACAAGATTTGGTGAAAGACAGGGGAAAAACCCCACAAGAGGGAAAACCCTTTCAAATTCTTCTTTTATTAGATTGTCATCAAATGTTTAGCAGAGAGATTACAATGATCCAATTCAACAATAAAGAATCAAAGTCAAACCTTTGACTTATCCAACAATTAACCAACCAATATCCAAGAGATGAGCCCAAAAGTCAAATCTAGTCAAGGTCAGCAACAGTTAACAACAACAAATGATGCCCTAACCAGTCAACGTTTAGTAGTCAAAT
>APFE031311559.1:0-10038 GCA_000404065.3 Pinus taeda | reverse complement strand
TATGTGCTAGGGTATTCTTCAGAATCAACCACCCAATCACCATGGCTTTAATAAAAGGGTTTCCTTCTAGTTTCCCTTAAATATTTGAATTCACTTGATTTCCTTGTCCTAGTCAAACCGTCTTCTATTAGCCCTTTGCAAATGTTAAATCAAGGAATGGGTCTTATCACAAGGTCCTTCAATCTTGTACTCAGAGAATGATTTCTTGTAGGACTATTCCCAATTTTCCAGATAGGCCCCATAGCATCTAGAA
This sequence comes from Pinus taeda, assembly GCA_000404065.3. Taxonomy (NCBI): domain Eukaryota; kingdom Viridiplantae; phylum Streptophyta; class Pinopsida; order Pinales; family Pinaceae; genus Pinus; species Pinus taeda. The sequence continues at coordinate 9,785 of APFE031311559.1, read as the reverse complement.
TCGTTTTGATCCCCCTTTATCTTGCACTTCCATAAAATATGCTCAACTTATTTTTCCTTTTAGGTCATGCAAAAACCATCCAAAATTTATGTATACCAAAGTCCATCTTTGTCTATTATGTTGTTCTTGAGAATCATCCACCCTAGCACCATGAATTTAAAGAAAGAACATGCTTCCAGTTTCTGTGACATATTTGAATTCACTTGATTTCCTTGTCTTAGACAAACCAACTACTATTGAGAATCTGTGCAATTGAAAAACAAAGGTTGGATCTTATTACAAAATTATTTTGTCATATACTTAAAGAAGGATGTCATTTAGGAATATTTCCAGTTTTTCCATGTACACCCCTTAGCATCTAGACTTGCTTTGAAAAAACTATCATCATAAATGATCTTATAGAGTTGCATAAAAGATTCACTATCTTCTTCCTCAAGCCTTTGGGATGACCAAATGTTCTCTATAAAAACCAATTCTTGAATATTCAACATGTATAACCCCATTTATGAACTCCTTTCTTGGATGTTTTTAATCCTACAATGGAGGGGATTAAAATCATTTGTTATCTATCTGAAAATAAGATCCTAATTGACCTAATGATATCCCAACCATTTGTAGGCTCTTCAAATTCCAATGCATCTCTTTGAATGCTAGCTTCCAAGACTGCAATTCCTTTTTGAGGATTACTAAACCTGATATAACAAAACCATGTGTTCCACTTATAATGGGAAAACCATAACAACCCTTTTATACCACCAATATGTATAGAATTTTGCATGTTGTTGTTCTATATTTATCCCTAACAACAATTGAACCTTTCAATGACAACCATTTTGGGTGCCTTGGATCTTGAAGGAATTATCTTGTGAATTCCACATTGGATAATTTCATTCTCTATTTTCAAACTTTAAGCAATTAGGTCTACAAATCTGGCCTCTGTGTGATGGCACTATGGTGCTAGTGGCAATGACTTGAATGATAACAACACCTCAACATTTCCCAACCTGTGAATTTAAAGCTTGATCTATTTTGATTTATATTTCGGCATGCAATCCACAAGAAGAAACATAATACAATTTCAAGTGGGTGTTACTTGGCCCTAACTTACTCTCACTACAAGGATTGTAATAGAAAAAATCGATCATATGATCAATGGCTTCTTCTACTTCATCTTCATTCATTTCTTCTACCTTTTATTGTGCCTATGTATAAAAACATTCCTTTTGGTTCATATTTTTGGCCCACTCTCTATTTGGCTATATCCGCATCAACCCAAGATAAGGGTAAATAACAAGAATAAAATGGAGGATTTTTTTCATTTACTTTGTAGGTTAAACGTTCTATGAGAGACACCTTTTTCTCCACCTTCAAACTTCATGTACACTTGATCACTTTCTCAATATTCTGTAACTCTTATTATTTTAATTTACTATCCTCCACTCTCCAGTTCTTTCATGTTGTTAATTAGCCATTACATGCATAATTCAACTTCCTCTCACACTTATCAATAAGACAACCTGGTGCTTTGTAACATGGGAAGGCATTGATAGAGTTTGACCTAAGTGATGTGAGAAGAGTCTTACCCTCTATGGGGATTGAAAAAGTGTCTAAGGGAGATATATATGCCTCTATATGAAAGAATACACCATGCATCAGTGATGGATTTTGATGAGAAAAATGCCCCATTATAAAAATGGTCAAATTTGTGTTGTCCACATGATGTAATACTGCCCACAACTGACCAAACCTTTGCCTTCTACTAATTGGAAGGAAAATTTTTAACCCAAAGTGACTTTCCTCTTGTTTTGTCTGGTGTTCAAGCTAGGGAATCTTTTTGATGCCTTAGTCTAATCATGATCTCCACTAATTTTCCTTTTTGAGCATTCCACCCCACTTTCCAATCACCTACCAGACCCGATTGTTCTGCATTTTTCCACATGGTATCCTAGAGTTCATGTTGATCAACATCATAAACATTTGCAAGATACTAAAAATTTACTAAATGAAGATGGTGAATAAGATTATTTGATAGTCTGTTTTCATTCATATACACCTAATCAATGGAGTTTCCCCCATTTACCTATTTGCCTGTCTCAATGGTCTTTAATGAGGTGGTACGTTGCCATTAAAGCCTTCCATACAATTTATCTCCTTGCCTAATGCCACCCATTCTATTGGATTTTTAATCCATTTCTCTATACTATTTGGATCTATCTATTTTATTGTTATTATTTATTCGTGGTCTTACTAGCGATTACAAATCTTACTATCCAAGATCAAACTATGCTTTAAGGTTGCTTCTGTACTTAATCATCTCCTTGTTCTATTTAGTTAGAGACTTGATATTTTTTCTATTACTCTTTCCATTCTTTGATAGAGTAGTTGTTTTTGTAGTTAATTGTTCCCATCCTATATAGCTAGATACTTAAAATATTTTCTATTACTCTTTTCAACTTTTGATAGAGTAGTTGTTTCTAAACTTAAATTCTCTCTTGTCCTATTTAGCTAGATACTTAATATTTCTCTTTATTTCATTTTTTGATAGAGTAGCAATAGGACATATGTTTTCACAATTCTCATTCTCCTGTACTTACACTAAATGTACTATTGAGCCTTATTGACCTACTATTATGGACCATGGTCATTTGTTGGACATTAACAAAATTATCTTATGTTACCTATTATAGACTAGGGTTATGTTTCCATGACCTGGAAGGGTAAGCAGAATGGGAAATGGGAGTGTATAAGGTTTCAGGTATCATAAATGTTTTAGTATCTTATAGTTTCAGACTTAGGGTATAGGGTTTTAGGTTACCCAAGGAACCAATATATGAAACATATACAAAAGCCAAATATCACCTTCGTTATATGTGCTTGTTATAATCACAGTCATTGCAAGTCGCTTAGATATTGTTTTGACAGATGATTAATTTTCTTCACTTGTTGAATATTACAAGCACACAATATATCCCTGTGAAAATTGGAAGCAAGCATTGACCAGTTGGCAATGATGCAAAATTCATGGAAGGAATTACAAATTTTATAGTATAAGCAGTAAGTTTAGAAAACACATGTATATCATGATGGATAGCCTTGAATATATATAGTATATAAAAGCAAAATTTATGAGGTTTTCCCAAATTGCTTGGCAACAAAGATAACTCGAAAAGTACTACCGATATTCAACAACTTCCTTCTTCTTTCTAGTTAAAAATCTTACCAAAAACTATCACAATGTCAATGAAAGGTTGTAAACCATTCAAAGGTCATCTTCTATTACATTACTTTATGCACCAACATCTAATAAATTGAATAGTTGTTACTAGTGAAGACATGCTTATACTCTCTATTGTTGGGTCGTGTGAACCATAAATTGGGGAAGACTATCATGTTACTGGTATCTATGGATCAGGGAAAACTTCCACAATTGTCTTCTTTATAAAGAAAAAATTATGTGTTTCTCATACTATTTCTTAAATTTAGCTTACCATAATTGGTTGCAAATTCAATATGAAAATGCCATTGACATCTAGGATATCAACAAACAAAAGAACATTGACTTTGCATTCTAGTCTAGGTTTTTGACATTGAATTGTTGTTTTACTTAACATTCCCTCTTTGTGGCAGTTGCATTTGAAATGTTGGTTGAGAAGACGACAATTATGTCACCAGAAGTATTGGTGGCTAGAGGTCTTCCTTGTTGCAGGTGCAAAATGCTCCTTGTCATCACTTACTCTTTATGGTTTTATTAATTTGTGTCATTGCATTATGAGTAGTGTTGGAATACATGTTCTCAAATCAGAGCTAAAGTTTAATGCCAAGAAGTCTACAAGTTTCCATGGAGATTTAGGGGAATTACAATTCATAAGTGGATGTGGAGTATCATCTTAACTTCCTTCTATTTCTTCAGACGGGTGTAGAATTCAAGGGAGTTTGTGTTCACATAGTTTCATAAGTATGTGAATTACTTGACATAAGTTTCAATTTAATTGAAGAAACCAAATGTCTTAAACGATATTAATTAGCTACTAATAAAATAATACATCTATCATGTATTGGAAAAAAATCACACTTATAAATAATTACATTTTGTTTTACATTGGAAAAGGTGTGATGCACACTATTATGATTAAAGTTGTTTAAATTTATTATTAAAATTAAATTAAATAAGAAGAAAAAATATAACATTATTAGACTAATCAACATTTAAATGAATGAATTAAAAAATACCATTATTATTTTTATTATCTAAAAAACTATTGATAAAATACTAAGATATTTAAAATTATATATATATATATATATATTTATATATATATATGAAAACAAAAAGTGTTAAATTAATTGTTATTTAAAATTTATACGGGATAGATTTATAATTTTTGCACGATAAAATGTAATGTAGATTATCATTGAAAGGAAAACAAAAAAATTTCCAACCTTGAAATATAATGATGGAAATTTTAAAAAAGATAGACCAGATTTAAAAAATTGATAATAATTATATAATATAAAATTTTAATTATTTTAATTTAATAAAATGATATTAAAATATTTATAAAATATTTTAGGATATTTTAAATTGTAAAAAAGTTAAATAAATAAATATTATTTTTTTTTTTATTTTTTTATTTTTATTTTTTATTTTTTAATTTAACAATTAATCCACATTCAAATATTAATGTGGTTGGTATAATCGAAAGTTTCAATTATTAACCCAAAAAAAAGTTATTGCAACAAAAATATTATTATTAACTTTGATTTTATTAAAAATCTTAGATTATGATAAAAAATAGAAGCTTTGAAGGGTTTTTATCATTTACAACCAAGATATAAGGCAGGCTTTCTAAAATTAGGGATGCTTTGAAAATCCCTAGGAAATTGGTGGGCAACTCACAAGTCAATGCAACCTAACAAACTATGCAACACACTATAGCTGTTGATAAGCATTGGGACGAAGCATATGTTGAGAAAATTCCCTTGAGAATTAAGAAGTCTTCCCCTAATTAGTGAGTTTCCATAAAAAAAAATTAATCAAAATTTTAAAAAAAATAATAATATTAGTTAATTATAAAATTATAATTTATAAAAAAAATATGATTTACATAGAGACCTCTTGTACATCATAGTATTTGGCCCATGGTATTAACAGATTATTTGTCCGATGGTATTTGGCCCATAGTTTCACCTAATAACCTCTTTTATTTCCTATTATATAATGTTTATGGAGTAAATTATAAAAAGAAGTATTATTTACATACCTCTAGTTAATTTAGATTTTTTATTTATTACCATATTGTTTTAAATATGGTATTTGGCCCATGGTATTAATAATTTTCAATCCATATGTAAAATTTAATAATTACAATTTTATTAATATTTCAATACAAAAACTTAAATACCAATAATAATATCATTTAATTTTTGAATATAAAATATTTAGTAATAATAAAATAATTTAAAAAACAATTTTTCAAATTTTATATTTTTGAAAAAATTTAAAATATTAAAAAATATATTTAAAAGAAAAAAATTAAAAAATTTTACTTAAAAAATAAAAAATAACAATATATTTAATTTTATTAAATTTTAATATAAATATATTAAAAAAATAAATTATTCTTTAAAAAAATCAAATTTTATGGTTTAAAAGAAATTTATATATTAAGATATATGATCCTCTCTAAATTGGTTAAATCAATAATATAATAATTTTATACTAATATAATAAATACATTGAAAATATAATTCAAAAAAATATTGAATAATTATAAAAACTTCAAATTGAAGTTCTACCGTCGTAGTACTACTGTGGATTAACTGAACATTAGTACATTGGAGGGCTGAGATAAGTATTCACTTTGGCAAAACGTTCATGAACTCCGCTCGCCTTTTGGGAAGTTTAACCAAAACGAATTTTCTTTCGACACTAGTACATGGGAGGGATAGGATAAGTAATCACTCTGGTAGACACTAGTTCATTGAGGGGTAACATAAGTAATCACTTTGGTAAAAAGTTAATGGTTGAATAATGTTTTTGGTGACTCGTAACCTAACAGGTAAACTTTTCTTTTCCCTGGAAATGAGAAGCCCAACCTCATCACAAGAGCAGGGATTCTCGGTCGTTGTATCAGCACATGTAATTGAAATCGTTCATAATTGTATTATCCATGGCTTTTCATTTACATGGCTTCAAGATAAAAATACTTACATTTTAAAATTAAAGTTAATTAGTTAAAATATTTATAACATAATTATATAGATTTATTTTAGATTAATAATTTCGTAATTATAAATAATAAATGTTATTAAAAATTATTGATAGACATTATTTTCCACTTTCGTTTTAATTTACATTAACTGTCCAAATATAACCCATTTCATACGTGTACTTCAAGATAATACAGGAAACCCATCTCATATATATATGTGTATATATATTTTGGAGAGAATTAAATTGTAATTTCTTTGTTCGAATTAGCAACATATTTTTTATTGCAATGGTGGATACTTCCGAGAGTTATTGTGGTAACTGCACGTTCCTAAAATTTAGGAATGCAGTCTGCTCACATGGCAACCCTGTCACAGCCTTCTGCTCATATGGCAACCCTTTCAAAGCCTATCACAGCCTATTTTGCCTAGATTTTAATGCAATTTTAGTTATCAAGGAATTTTGTGCAAAAATATATATATAAATATATATATATATAAAAGGATTTCAATATTTTTGGAAAACAAATAACCATGGTATTATTTAAGAGTCTTACTACGAGTTAAGGTGGAAATGTTTCTGCAATGTGCATCTTTTTGAATCCAAAGAATGTATGGACCTATTTTATACCAAATTCCATTAGCCAATTTTAATGTTCCTCTTTAAAAATTGTATCAGTGCCAAGTCGACAAGAATTGTACCAATACCAAGTTTATAAGCACGTTTCTTGAACATCTTGAATGATGCTGAGCATGTTTAAGGATGTTGAAAATTGTCCCTCCCGTAAACTTGGTATTGGTACAATTCTTATTGTCAGTCTAACTCTGTATGGTTTGCAATAGTTGTATAGTTGGCTTATAATTGGTCATTATGTGAGGATTTCTTTTTGTGCTTTCAAAGGTTACTTTGTGATCAGTGCAGTTGTTTGCAATAGTTGTATAGTTGGCTCATAATTGGTCATTATGTGAGGATTTCTTTTTGTGCTTTCAAAATTACTTTGTGATCAATGCAGTTGTTTGCAATATTTGCTTTGAATAGTTGTCTTCTAATGTGTTTATTATGTGATTATTTCTTTGTTTGTGCTTTCAAAGATTACTTCACTTTGAATAGGCATAGCATCAGTGTTACTTGGGAGCGGGAGCGAAAGCGGGGAGCAGGAGCGAAAACGGGAGCAGGAGCGACATTTTCAGAAGCTCCCGGTTTGGGAGCGAATCTCAGAGCCTTTTATTATATTAATATATATAATATATATATATAATATATATAATATATATATATATATGTCAACAAAAAACATGTTGAATAATGAATTAGATATTAAAAAAAAAAAAACCATAGATTGAAACCTCATTACCAACAACAATCATCTAGAAGTTATAATCTTCATCAACACAATTCCCACAAGTTGGCTTAAACATAGTAACATACAAAATATTGAGTTTCATGATTCATCAATCCTAAAGTTTCAAGCTTTTAAAATTCAATATATAACATTTATCATCATTGATCACCAAAGTTGTACTTGTAAGCTAAGTGTAACCATTACAACAAATAATATCTAACATGAAAATGAAATGTTATAAAATGAAATGAAACAACTTTCAACTTTCATGAAGCATCATATTCATAATTCATTACTAATGAGTTATAATTGCCAACTTCAAACTTAAATTGTCATATATTGTTTAAAAAAAATCATAATAAATATGAAATAATCAATAGTTATAAAAGCTACTAGAAACTAGAAAAGAAAAGTAAATCTATTGTCTATTTCTTATGCTTGGCCCTCTTGCCACCACGAGAAATGTCTAATTTTTTAGTCTTGTTGGAAAATCAGGATCTTTGTCATTAATATCACCCTCTAAGCATTATTATCCAGAGATATCTTTGTCATTACCTTTGTATCTGTATAGAGATCTTTGTCATTAATATCACCCTTTAAGCATTAACATAAGATAGAACAAGCATAGCATGTCAAGTCAAGATTTTGTTTGAGTGATGCATACATTTTTAGGAGGGTCATGATAGAGGAATTCGACAACCAATGTCACTAACATCAAGGTACATAGAGGGATTGGTGCTCTTGATTAAATACGGTTCATACCCTAATACATGACAAAATTCAATGAACATCGGAGCCCCCAATTCTGAAATCCTGAAAAACTGATAACTCTGCTGGATTTTGAATGAAATCTAAAATTCTACTTTCTCCATATGAAATCCAATGAGGCCGGAACCACTCTCAAACATCCTGAGTCATTTCATGGTAATGTTAAAAATTTAAGTAAAAGGATGAAAATGAAGATTAAGGAGAATGTCACTTTTACTTTAAGAATTTAACATTACCATGAATAGCATATCAATACTAGGGCATAGACTTGATAATTAAGCTGCCCCACTCAAAAATTATTTGTTTCCTTAAAAAAAAATTCATTTTGAACATTACAACAACAATAAAAATTGCAAAAGAGGCAAAACACTCCCAAAAAGGCAGGGAGCGAAATTTTTTTTAGGGAGCGTGCTCCACAAATCGCTCCCTTTTCAGTAGCGATTTCGAGAGCATGCTCCTGACCCGCTCCCAAGTCACTCCCGCCCAAAGTGTGGATTGGGAGCGGGATCGAGGACGAGGAGGGCACTCCCCCACAACACTGCACAACATATAATATATGGTATTCTTTGTAACGGAAAAAGATGTTAGGTAGTAAATTTAGCAAGAATGTTCCTCGTAGTTTTATCGATCAAAGTATGAAGAGTATAGCTCCTTCATTACTTTGGGTTTCGAAACATGGAAATTTACATATTACCAAATTATGCAAAATATAGATGAATGTAAAAATAAATACATTAAATAGATAGGTTAAATCTGATTTTATGAGTTTAGACCCTGCCCTCTAGGCTGGAAATTTTAATAATTAACAAAACATTCATCAAAGTTTAAAATATATCGAGCAATGATCCCCATTGAAGAGGAAGGATAGTGACAAGAATGAATGAAATGGAAAACAATTGGAAATAAAAAATTAATGACACTATATATCTATGATTGCACAAAATAGAATATGTACAATAAAATTACCTCTCCCAAGAAAATCTCCCTAACAAATAATTTGTAAAATAAAAATCTTGTTACGTAAAAGTAAACTCTGGCATATAATTACAATGTTGAACTAAAGTAGGTAGAAGATAAAAAAAAATCAGCCTACTCCCTTCGAGGTTAAATTAAAGTCATCAGAACTTTTCAGCTTTGCCCCCTGTAGACTCTCCGCGCTTCTTTGGCCAGTTTTCACCGCGAGACTAACTTTTCAACTTTGCTAATCATTTTCGTGTCAAAGAGACTCTTGTCATCTTCGTCCAGTCACCACTTGATCTGAAAATAGGGCTCTTAGGCTTCTTGTCTAACTTACAAGAACCTGTCCCACTTCCAAAGCTTTAAATTTTCCCAAGTCTATTTGATTAACCAATGTGGAAATAAGAAATGTTTGAAAATATGGGTGTATGCTTGTATTTGTTTCTAGCTGATTATTTACTTGAAAGTCTGTCGTTTGTGCTGATATGGAGAGGTACTTAACTGATA
>APFE031311554.1:560-39154 GCA_000404065.3 Pinus taeda | reverse complement strand
CCACATATGGGACCAATCGGTAGAAATATAATCGTGGAGTTTCTCAGACCAATCCCTACTCAAGATTAAACCATAAAATTCAGGTATATCGGCAATTAAAATATCAATTCTCTAAACCACTCATGGATCAGCTGATAACCTGATAGTTACAGAGTTGATTTCCCCTAAAACCTGGACCTTGGTTCTATCCAACTGCACAATATGAATTGCAAACTTTTGGGGTTCAATGTTCAGTTTGGAACAAATTGAAGCTGGCATTATATTAGAGGATGCCCCTGAGTCAATCAAATAGTTGTGTAGATTTCGATTATAGATCTCATAGGTCAAGAGGAAAGGGGGAGTATGGGAATTTGATCTGTATCCAATTAAAATTGTATCAGTAGCTTCAATTCTACCAGAAGGCGGTTGACCTGAATCATTTGCAGCTTTAGAGATCACAACACTAGGAAGAGGTGAAGAAGGTACTACATTTAGTTCCTTAAGAAGCAATTTCTATTGATGTTTGAGTTTGCTAAGTTCAAACATAGTAATGTTTGCCTTTGTCTTCTTCATATCATCAATAATATTGTAATCCATTGAATCCGATACTACCAACATCTTAGATGTTGAAGGTATATTTGAGGATGATGGTTGATTTTGGGGTGTTATTGCCACAGACTTCTTTGTGGGTACCTTTTCCTTTGTAGTAGTAGTACCTGCACTCCTTTTTGTTGAAATTGACTGAACAGGTTCAGGAGTACCTTTACTCCTGGTAATCACAGGGAAAGCTTCTTGTTCATTTTCTGTGTCGGAGTTGGGTAACATGAAGTCCCACATTCCATGGCATTCGACAACCTCCTCTTCTTCTGCATCTTCTTCTTCCTCTTCAGGATCTGAGTCTGCATTAGATATAATATTTGGTGGTTTTGACTCAGGTTTCTTAAAATTCCTAAATGGCTTTTTTGTTGAAGTTTCTGCTACTTGTTTTTTGATTTCAACCATTTCATTTGACATTTTTTTGAAGACCTTTTGTAGACCCTCCATATCATATGGATCTTTAGGGGTTTTCTTCTTTGAATCATCTTTAAAAGAAACTTTTTTGGATTTCCTATCTTCAAGAGCAGCTTTCTTTTCTAAAGCAATAATGTGTTTCTCTACAGCAAGCGCTTCTTTCATGTTTTCGGCTAAAGTTGCTTTTGTAGCCCTATCTACAAAAATGGCTATATTTGAAGGTAGGGCTATTATATACCACTCGCTTCTGATTCGCTCACTTGGCTTGGAGTTGGTTGGAATCTTATTGAAGAGTTTATTAAATCGGGAGTTAAACTCCTTAATAGGTTCTCTAGATTCTATCCTTAGATTTGAAAGATCATTAATTAGTGTCGCTAAAGAACTATCATCACCATACTTAGTGAGAAACTGCTCTTGAAAGATGTTCCAGCTGGTAATGGATCTAGAGGGTAGGGAAAAATACCAAGACCCAGCTGATCCTTGTAAAGTGTAGGGGAAAAGCCTAATGACAACATCTTCTTCTGTTACTCCTTTTAGATTAACTAATAACATGAAATTGTTAATATGTTCTTCGGCTAATGCTCCAGCATCTGGATTAAATTTCGGTAACCATTTCTCAGGATAATCAGGTAATGGATGTAATGGTGCAGGCATAATGACCACACCAAGATTATTCCATGGATTCTAAGCCATATTAGAACTAATAACAATTGCCGATGAAATTCCAAGTGTTTGGGGAGGAGTTGGTATTGAAGATTGAATAGGTTGTGATGTTGAAGTTGGTGATCCCTGCTGAACAACAATATGTAATGGGGGAGTGGATGTTTGACTTCGCACTGGAGAAGATGAAATGGAAGATGATGAAGAAAAGGTCTCATTGTCAAATCCTTCAATGTTCTTTTTAGCCTTTTTCCTTTTCGGTAAAAGCAACTCAGTAGGTTCAATACCAAGCTTTCCACTTTGAAGTCTGGTGAGAGGGTGAGGTAGATTGAATTGCGAAGTCTCATTGCCTTGAGATACTTCAGATTTCTGTGGTGATATCAAAAAGCCTTGAAGTTTCTGGATGAGAGATTGAACTTCAGGAGACTCAGGACTTAATCATTCTGGAGTATGATGGGATTGAGCAGTGGTGGTTGATTCCTCTTCTTCTCGTTTGGACACTGGTGTTCTAGAATGCAAATGGGAGGTCTTAGGTGAGGTGGAGGGAGATTTAATCTCATAATGGTCAATAGATTTTGATTTAATCACCATTCATAGTTCAGGCCCTCCTTCTAGTGCCAAAAATGTTGATGCCTTGAAAATCGTTGCAACAACATCAGGGAAAACCACCCGGTCCGGACCTTAATGTAGCTCCTTTTCTGTTTGGTGTGGTGGCTCCGACTGGAGATAATGGGACCAGTTTCCCAATGATGAATAAAAAGGGGATGGATGAGTGATTTAATCTAAAAAAGCAAAAATATGAATAACTATTCTATCCCGGGAAATTTCTATTTCTAAGTGCAACATTTGATAATTTCTATTCACAAATAAGCATATAGATGACTCTATTTAATCAACAAAGACATTCATTCATATAATAATTGCTTTGTTCAAATAGTTGAACAAAGTAATTAATAAAACATTGTTACACTTATCTTTTATATATTACTGATACATGTATGACTAAAAGAATAACATGCTTTAAACATCCAATAATGAAAAATATAAAGAATTTTGTTGAAAACACATACATATATTCAATAATAGCAAGAGTAATCAAATAACAATTCACATAAAAGAATGAATTCAGATCATAGATAGTAGTACCATATGTGCTGTAAATCATTCCCAATATCAATCGCAATTCGAATTCCTTCTTTCAACTTGGAGATACTTTCATATCAAGGAAATAGTGCACATCCACATAAAAGCTTCTTTGTTAAAATTTGGAATAATGGCCCAGTCTTTATAAAAATATACCGGAAGTACAATAGTGAAACTTCCAGGTTTAAGTCTTATACAAAAACTGAGAACCCTTTCTAAATGCATGAAAGGGTCTATAAATACTTAATTAAACTAACTAACTACAAAAATAAAATGTTATTTAATTGGTACAATTGGATCTTGAATATCTTCTCCACAGCAAGTTTGTTGGTAGTCGGCAGCATGATTCATCACTTCGGCTATTCTCCCTTTGATCTGAGTTGGCAGATTGCAAGCATCGATTCCAATTCTGGAGGTCGGTTGAGACGAGAATGGCGTTGAGCCGAGTATGTGGCATCGTGTATCTCGGGAATGATACAACTGATTGCATCTGTTAGACACTTGAGGACGGCTCTCTGGCTGTATGGTTTTACTAGGAACAACCAATAGGTGTCCCAAGTTAAACTTTGAATACCTGCGATTAACCTTCCATTCTTTTCCAGCTCCTGATTACATGCTTGCTCCAATGTCTTAGCTGATAGCAATTTACCTGGGGTACATTGTGAAATCATATTAGATAAATAGAGTGTTATTTATTAATTCAATCAAGTTACTTGTAAATAATATACATCTTGAAACTTCTCTCTCTGCCTTCATCAACTGAGACTTCCATTCTAAAAATAGGATTTCCTTATGTGATTCTAGGGTTTTGGGCAGATTTGATTCCTGTCGCTCACTGGTGTCTTGCCAAGCAATAAAATTTGTCAAGGTCTCATCAGCCTGCTCTAAATCCTGTCTAGCATCAACTGATTTATCGATTATCTATACTGTTATATCACAAAGGGGCTCAACCTGAGAAATATTATGACACAACAGTCTTATCTGTGTCACCAATGCCTTATTAATCTGTAGCACTTCTGTTCTGAAATCAGCAGGTTGTGGAAGACTCTTGAACTTCTCTATTTGAAGTGATAGATGAGAAATTTGCTCATCTTTTGTTTTCGCCATTAGTTCATTCATCGTCTTCAACTTTTCCAATGCTTCTGATAATTCTTTCTTATTTTGAATCGTGCTTGAGTCTACTCTCTGTTTTTCTTCAAGTAACTGCTTATTCAGTTGATTATTTAATTGCTGCTGTGTTGACAATTGCTGTTCCAACTGTTCAACTTTATGTTGTGCTTCAGACAGCTGTGTTTGCAACAAAATAATTGCTTGGTCTTTTCTTTTAGTAGATTACTCACTTCTGATGCCTTTTCCATGGTGGCCGCTGAATAGGCTCCAGCATACTGGGAAAGCTTCGTTAGGTCATTGGAAGGATCAAACTCCTCCTTCATAAATACATTGGTTGTCTCTATTTGTTCTGAAAACAGGGAAGGTTGATCAAGCTTTCTCCTTTTCCACTATCGCTTCACTACAACCCTATGTTTTGGACTGTAAAAGACATCTAATGGAGGTATATCCTCCACCTACAAAATGATTTGATTTGAGTGATCCTTTGGAATTATTTCTAAGTCTGTACTAGGGGGTAGGGCACTGGTTCCTTCACTCGGAACCTTTGTTGACGCTGTATCCTGTGTATATGTTGCTTTGGGTGTATCGACACCTTTTGGACCTTCCAAATTGCTTATGATGGAGTCAAATTGCTGCCATTCTTGGAGTAATTTCGGATCAATCTAGGTATCCACATTGACATTCTCGTTTCCCTTATCTTGATCCTTTTTCTGCTCTTTCTTTTGTGCTTCCTCCTGCTGTTTCTTTTTATCTATCTTGAGAATCTTTGATGCGGCAGGAGGTTTGTCGATGAGTCGCTATTCAGGCTCGCTTGATTGTGTCGTCGGGGTAGTAGCTAGTAAATCCAGAGGCAGAGTTTGCAACCTCTGCTCTCTGAGTTTAATGAATTCTACTAACCCTTCGTCATTATATCTCATTTTAGCCAGTGCTTGGACTTGAAATAATGACTCTGCTGAAGAAAATAAGTCATCAAAATCGTCTTCCTTATGATCAAACTTTGTGAGTTTGGCCTATTCAAGCACATTATAGACGAATTTCCTTGGGTAAAATCACCTATTACAAATGGTGGCGAGATTTAGCATATTTATCTTGTCTGCTTCCTTCTTTGCATGCTTATAGTCATGCAGATTATAAACACCATATCTTAGAGGAAAAGGAGGCCAAACCTGGTTCTTTGAAGTCCTCAGAGTCTTGGTTGCTCCTGCGGATGTAATCTGATAGGATAATTCTCTAGTCAACAGCTTGTCAGGTATGTACAAAGGAAGGACATGGGGCCTAGAAAGACTGCCGAAAACTCTTTTGTATGTGAATTTATCCTCTCTGAACCAGTTTCCTAGAGCGGTTAGGTCAATCTCTACTTGTGAAGAAATCTTCGGAGCAGGCCTGTCAAAAATGGCACGGTAAATGGGCAACATAAAACCATTACAAACTTGATACAGGTGGTCCTTATAATGTGCTTTCCACAGCTTCTGGTGATAAATGTGAATCAGCATGGGGTCTTGTGGAGTCCATCTCCACCCCAGCATAGGAAATTCAGAGTTGAAACAAAGAGTATCTAAAATATAGGCACTAAAATAAAATAGAGGAATAGACCTATCGGTGACGCGAGTTTTATTTCTAAACTCAAGAACAACAGTGGCTAACTTATCAGATAATATATTTCCCCAATCCATTATCTCACTATTGATTGTTGCTTCCATTAAAGGAACCATTTCAATTGTGAATTTTGCGGAATCATGTAATCCCCAAATCCTATACATCATCGCTTCGACGTAACAATAAGGAGAACATAATGAATCGACAAAGTACTTACCCGAAGATTCATGCTTGTACCTTGTGGGGTTCTGTCTCCATTCCCAAATAGATGCTGATTCAGTTTCATTCTCACTTCTGAACTTCTCCAGAAATGCTTTGTTGTATTTATTTTGTGGTTCAGGCAAGTGGTACATTTTTCTCAAATCAACAGGTTGAAATGAGTCGAAGACTCTCCCGTCGACTGTGCAGAATGTTCTATTCATAATAGGGATTTCCTCAACTGCCCACCACACTACATCTGTATATGGAATAATTTTCTCTCGAGCTGCTATTCGGTGTAGATAGGAGTCGGCTAAATCCTTTAGGGTAGCTTCTGACTTTTTGGTTGAATCTGCAGTAGTTGCACTGATACCGTTTTAGGCTCTTCAGCTTCAATTAGATTATAGATGCTTTTCCAGCTAGTTTTTCCGAGGCCAAGACAGATAGTGTCTGAAATCAATCCTTTCTTACTTGGTCCTGGATCAGCGGTAGATTGTCCTGTTACTGCGGGAGCTGAAGCTGCTGCAAATATCTTTGATTTCTTCCCCATTTGGCTTGAATTTGTTGCTTCAGCGGAGCTCTGAGTAGGAGATAAAATGAACGTAATACAGAGAATGGGTGGTGCGAGCCAATATGAAAGAGTTATATCAATTACCAAATAATAAAGGATTAAAATAATACCGTCGCAGATACAATCTCAGGGGAGATCTCAGCATAACTACTCCATTAACTGGCCACTTTAACCTGTCAATCATTTAAACTCCCATCATATCGTTTATTCGCCGAATGATTCATTCAAGCGTGGCTTTGATTTTTGGCGGATAATCACAAGTGAATCACTATCGAGAACGGGAAATCTTTTAATAATAATCTAAAATAATATACCCAAGCCTTTTCAATCTATTTTGAAATTCGCGCTTAGCTTTATTGCAATCGGAACCAGAGAAATGCTTGAATGGTAATATTTGTATTATTGCGAAATCCCCGATCCCCGATGGTGATACAACTTATTCACATCGGGAGTTTTTAAAAGATGTCTTTAACGTGTGTGCCCTACACTCCTCGATTGCCGATAGCGATATCGCATCGGAGAAAAGTGGGAGGGCCTTTTGTTACACTTGCTTTCCTTTCCCGATATCCGATAGTTATTCACTTTTTGGATCGGGGTAAACCAATGGGTCTTTTTGTTATGCATACCTTGTTGTTGCGATAGGTGATCTTGCGATTGCTTTATCGCAATAATAAATAATTATATATTTATTTTATAAGACCGATTTATGTTTATTCAAAAGGTTCAAGATGTATTGTTTCTTTCGGACCTTTTGATGAAGGATAAGTTGATACCAACCTTATTTGCACATCTATAAAAAAGGGACCCATTTCATATTATAGTTAAAAAGAAAACTTTTATGAAATGGGGGGTTGTTGTACAGCACAACACACCCCTTTTCTTCTTACTTGACATTGTAATATATGCATTCTAAAGTAGGATGCGTTCCATACTAGTTTTCGCGTTAGAACTAATGTCATATGATATTTCTCATGATAGATTAGCTGCATTTATATTTAAAACTAAATTTGGAATTTTATTTTCATGAGTCAATTTTATGGGTCTAATCCAAGCATGTGAGATCATGAGACATTGCGAAATCATGTTGTTTATTTATTTTCATCTATTGTATGTGTAGGTAATTGGTCTGTGGTGTACCAAGAGATTGTTGGTGTACTCATGACCTCCCATTCGAGTAGATTCACCCATTGTTTGATAGATCATGTCACAGTTGGAATCAAATGTTACCCACTATTTTGTGGGTGATATCCCTAGGAGAAAATATTTCTACAAGATGGTCCTCATTCCGTAGACAGTAGCCCCTTGCAGCCAACAACTAGCTCGTTGTGCCACTTCTTCACCATCTAATCCATCCATGTGTTCCCTCAACCATTTGTCGCGATAGTATGTTTGAAGGTGGGCCTCCCAAACCTAAAGGCACAGCTTGTCATTTGGTAATTGAGTATTGTAGTTTACTTATCATGGAGACTTTAGGGCATGAATTAATGGGGGGAATTGGTGGAACTAATGGGATAGGTCTATTGTTTTTGTCCCATAGACCTCTTTTGGATGCTACCATTGGACCCTACTCCTATGGGATCTCTATTACTGACCTTTGGGCTATTGGGATGGTACTTCATGGGAAATCCTGATTTTGATTGTGTGGTCCTACTCCCTCATCGACACATACATCACTCCCCCTCTGCTCATTATAAACACATTCATCATTTCTACCACATGGATCCACATTCCTCCATTAGGTCCACATAAGGTTAGCCTCCCCTTCCCCTTGCCCACACCTTGGGTCGAGCCTGGAATGATGCCCCAGAGGTTGATGTAAATGAAAAGAAAAGTAAAAGCATAATTGGCCACATTTAGTAGGAAAATGTATCATAAAATGAAAAATATGGTTAGAAAAATACATTTAGCATGTGGAAAATATCCAATATATGAGCTCTACACCTTTCTCATGGTCATCATCTCGGTTCCTATAGTCACTAGATGAGACTCTTTTATCATTCAAGAACCCATGATTGTCCCAACCCTTGTTGAGAAATGAACCATCCCACCTCAAAGGGGGTATCCACTACTATAATTTACATATCATAGTCTTACTCCTTGAGCCCCAAGCTGTTAACTAAAGAAAAATCATAAAATGAAAAATGCATATGAAGGAGGGTCGAAAAATCAAGGTCGGGTTAAATCATGTACCACGATTGCTCCCTCATATACCTCATATACCCAAGTTTGGGCTCCCCCTTTATCAGATGCCCTTGTACCTTAACATGTGACCCAGGATTGGCCCCTTCCATCCCCTACTCCATTCCATCACTTTATCACATGCCACCACCATTTGAAGGATCTACCTTGGACATATCATCCCCTTTAAAAGTAGAAAGCACCCAATAGGGCACTTGGTTAACCCCCTTGGATATTGTAGACATTAGCACATGTCAAAGCCCACTATGGAATGGCATGCCATTTTGAAGTTCTCACCTATTACACACGGTTTCTAATATTTTTAACTCGATTTATTTAAATGACTTCTTGTACTGGAAGAAAAAGACACCCATTGGATCTTATGCAAGATTAAAAATGGTCTCCATTTTTTGTTATGTCTCCCTATGCGGGGTCCTAACTCTCTAGAGACAACATTCCATGGATCCCCAAAGATGTTCAGAGATTTCTCAAGTTTCATCTATTAGACGAGGAAGATGCACCTGGTTCACCATGCTCAACTGACCCCACAATTGTATCATGCACCTAGCAAATGACACTGGACCTGCATGATGATGTGGCATCAGTTACACTGCCATATGAACCCTCTAAAATGGTCTACTAACATCTTCGATTATTTGGAGACCCATGAGGAAACTTATGTGCTCCCACACCCATTGGGAGCACCACAGGTTTCATATTTGGAGAGCAAGGGGCCAACCCCTTTTCCACTACTTTTGGGAGTCATATTTCTCATTATGGAACCTATGGACTTCATTAGGCCTCTTAGAAGACCCAACAACATGTACTATTGATCGTTTGGCCTTTTGAGAGGCTTATCCTTTTGTGTATGAGCTCGTTTGGTGGGCTTGTCACCAAAAGTTAGTTATTTTGCACATTATTTTACTCTAGGGGATAATGTAGGCCTAATTAGAAAAATCAAACTTATTAGAAGTGTATAAATACAAGTGTTGTGAAATCATTTTAACATCATCACTTGGATTTTGGACTTGTATATCTTTATAGATTTTCGCTATCCTTCTTAGAGGACAAATTTTTGGAGCACTGAATGAATTTTTGATGTTTGGTTTATTTTATAAGGTCTTGGAGCTTCTTGAATGGAAATTTTTTTATGGTTGGATATATTATTATACATCTAAGTATAATTTAATGCTATTCTTTCTTTCTATTTTGTCACATACATTGTTGTTAGGATTTCGCTATACTAGGGCTAATTTACTCCATCTATTTATGTGAAGTTGTGGAATTTTTTTTCTAGATAGAGAATGCTTCATGTATGGGCCATTTATAATGAATGAATGTTCCTACAGAAATTTCATTACTGAAATTCATCTTGATAAGCCATCTATTTTGAAAAATGATGTATAAAGTCTTTAAAGTTGCTTTTGATGCTTCCCTAATGCTACGCGAAGTTGTCTTTGAGGCCTCCTTGACCTAGAAAATCCAAAAGTGCGTAGCCATGATTCTACCTGATTCCAATCTTCCCAAAGGATTAGGCACTGGTCTAGCATAAGGTGATCACCTTAAACCTTATTTCTTCTCCTCCCTCTTCTTTTCTAGGCCTAACACATTGGTCTCCTAGGGCATTATTTATCTCGCAAACCACCCACTCAAAAAATTTGATCTCTTGGCATCCTGTGTAGTGGTGTGTATCATAGGTGCCCTCCAATTTTGAATAAATTATTTCAGTGGGATTTTGAGAAATCTCAAGTCTTATCTTCAAGATTGAATCTTACCCTTGGTTTCTTAAGGCTAGAAACCTCATTGGGACCCTCATATTTCCTTGCACAAAAAGTCTTTCTTTGGTCCCTTTCTCCCTTCAGAATAGGTCAAGCATATCATTGGCTTCTAAAAACTACCCCCTTGACCTAAACCTAGGTACACTTTGTCTTGTGTGGTCCCATATACCATCAAGGAAAATCCTTCAAAGATCACTTGGAATCCAACTCTTCATAGGAATTTTAGGGCTTAGGAACCTCCATCATAAGATACAAACCTTAACCTAAACCTTGAAATTTCCCTTAATCCCTTTCTTGAGAGACTTTTGAAATCGTACTCTTAAGCAATAAATCCATATATTTTAGCCTCACTTGTGAATAGGTTTATGGGATCACCCCTCACCCTATCAATTATACATCCATATCCCTGGTGAATCATTGAGGAATTAATTCATTGATGACAATTTGAGTATTCCTCTGGTGACTCCACTCTTTCATAAAACACCTAGTTTACCTAAATTCACAACAATCCTCCTATAACTAGGGTTTCTACAAAAAATAAGGAAAGAGATCAATCACCTGTTGGGACTACTCTTCTCCCTAAATTTGAGGAGGTCAGTGATCCTATGCCAATGACGAAAACTAGTTATATCACTGACTATCCTAATATGACCAAGAGTGAAAGACATTTGGTTAGTGTCTTAAACCATTTGAATGTGAGTGATGATCCTAAACCATTACCTGAAAAGTATAACCAATGGTTACCAAAATTAAAGGGGGATTCTACCATGAGTGATTGTGACTTTTTTGAAGAGTTCTATTGACACATGTCCCCTAAAATTAACTTTGATGAAAATAGGCTCATGATGATTTTTGCTTTGTCACTTGAATGACAACAAGGGAATGGTACGTTAGTCTTCCCCCAACATGCATCAAAGATTCTGATGATTTTGAAGACCTATTCAATGCCCAAGGAACCTTTAACATTGAAAAGTCGTATCAAATAAATGGGGGAGGGGAGGGGGGAGACATCAGGGAATTCATTCAAAAGTTTTATAGGGTAGTTCGAGATGTCCCTAATCACTTGAAGCCCTTTGATGCTGACATCCTTGATAAATTCATAAAAGTTGTTAGGGGCCACCTCACCTACACATTGAGAGACAAGAAACCTTCCACAATGGCTAGGGCCAAAGAAATAGCAATTAAGGTCAAAGAGAACCTACATATTTTTAGATTGGACTCCAATGAATTCCTAAAGACAAGGTTGAGATCAAGAAAGGAAATGACCAAAGACCCATATGAAGAAACCCTTTTGGCCATCCTTAAAAAGATAGAAAATCTTAGTGAATAATTCCACTCACGGGATAGGGTAGTTATGAATAAAATCACTGCAATAGAGAAGACCCCAAAGTCTAGTTGCATTCCAAGAGGTAAACCTTTTCCTAAGAAGAAAAATGATGAAGAGAAATCGATCTCATCTCAAGTCCCAAACGCTTTGTCTGAGGGAAAATTTTAAGGATGGAAATTTAGCTTAAAGTTTAGAAACCTTGGCAAATTCCACTAGTCCATAATATGAAATCTATAAAAATTTTGGAGATATTTTTTTTAAAATATTCAAATTTATTAATATTTTATATATTCTATATATAGTTTTTTTGGCAATTTTTAGGGTAAAATAATTTCATTCTAAAAAATTTGGGCGAATCATTTTTACAAAAAAAGGAAATTAGTGAATCTTGTTTTTCAAAAAAGTATAGAAAATTAGCCCATTGGCTAATATTAGCCCCTAAAATTTTCCCTAGCTCCAACCAATGCCATAGAGAAGGATTCATCCTCCAAAGACAAGCAAAGTGAGAGTGATGAGAGTGATGATGAAAAGGTAGATGAGCAGGCCAACCTTGTAGAATCTAATGTCTTCAACATTTTTTTGAGAGACTCATACACTCATCCTCCCATTAGTGAGGTTACAATACAAGAATAAAAGGAGGATCTTTTTCTTAATTATGAATATAGTGGGAGATTCAAAGGGTTGCGATATTCATGGAAGGATAACAATAAGGACCATGTAACCTCTGATGAAACCAACAAAGACAAATCACCTCCAAGAAATCCCCTCAAAAGGATGTCCCCTCTCAAAATATTTCTAAAACAAATCCTCAAACAAAGGTTGACCCTAAAAAGGATCCTTCAAAGAAGAAGAACATTAAAAATAAGGAGAAGGGAAAAAAGGTTGGACTTAACACTTAACATTGACTTGGAGACTACCATTGGGAAAATAACTATACATGTTCCTTTGAAATAAATTTCAAAACTTCATAGAAACAACAACAAATTAAGAAGTCCCTTGGTTTCGAAGAGGAAAAATTACTTGAACACTTAAAAAACATTCATATTCTTGATCGTAACCTTGGGCATGAACCAATTATGCTCACTTTGGCTATAAATGACCTCTTGTTACATAATTTTATGCTTTATTTAGGGGCCTCTACCAAAATCATGCCTTTAAAGGTTATGGAGCAACAAGGTCACAATATCACTCGACCATATAAGAAGGTATGTTGTTTTAATTCTAAGCCTGTAAAGGTGGAAGGCTTGATAAAGGACCTTAAGGTCTCTTTGGATAGGAACCCTGATATATTCCTTCTCATGGATGTTTTTGTCATATATATTCCTGATGTATAGGGAATTCTCTTGTCTAGGAAGTGGTGAGCCACTATTGGGGGTCATGTTCAAATGGACTTGTCATACACTACTATCTCGCAATTTGATGGAACCCATTTTATCCTCTATAGAGAGACAAATTACTTGTCTCTGTGATCAATCTTGGACCAATCCCCTACGATGAAACACATGAGGTCGAAATGCCTTATCCCATTCTCCCTTCACAAGAAGTTTGCATCCTCAAATGACCAAACCACAAAACGAGCAAAAAGTGGAAACCTAAGAAAGAATACAAGGTCTTGGTCTTAGTTGATAAAGACCTGATTCCTGTCAACATCCATGGGAAAGTTGGGGAGGACTATTACTATATTGCTAAACTCAACAATGAACTTTGGCCACATCCGATTAATTTAAGTCGTATCACCCATTTCCTTGCTACTTGACATTGTAATATATGCATGTTAAGGTAGGATGCATTGCATACTTATTTTCTCATAAAAAACAATGATATTTCTCATGATAGATTAGCTACATTTAGATTTAAAACTGCAGTTGAAATTTTATTTTCATGTATCGATTTTATGGGTCTAATCCGAACATGTGTGGTCACGAGACACTGCAAAAGCATCTTGTCCCTTATTTTTTATCTATTGTATGTACATATAACAGGTCTACTATGTACCAAGAGAACGCTGGTGTTCTCGTGAATTCCTGTTTGATTATATTCACCCATTGTTCAATAGATCACGTCCTATTTGGAGCCAAATGTTACCCACCATTTTATGGGTGATATCCCTAGGAGAAAATTTTTCTCCAAGATGGTCCTCAGCTAGTGGCTAGCAGCCCCTTGTAGCCACCAACTAGCTCATTGTGCCACTTCTTCGCCACCTAATCCAACCATGAGGTCCATCATCCATATGGCATGATCGCATGTTTGAAGGTGGGCCTCCCAAACCTAAAGGTATGCCTTGTCATTTGGTAATTGAGTATTTTAGTTTACTTATCATGGAGGCTTTTGGGCATGAATAAATGGGTTGATTCAATAGAAATAGTGGGATAGGCATATGCTCTTGTCCCCTTATGTATGTTACCCTTGAACCCTTATCCCGTGGGATCTCTTTTACTAACCTTTGGGCTCTTAGTATAGTACTTCATGGGAAACTATTATTTTGGTTGTGTGGTCCCACTCCCTCACCCACATACATCACTCACCCTCTACTCATTATAACCCCATTCATCATTTCTTCCACCTGGGTCCACATTCCTCAACTGGGTCCACATAGAGTTGGCTTCCCCGTCCCCTTGTCCAAACCTTGGGTTGGTCCTGGAATAAAGCCCCTGAGGTTGATGCAACTAAAAAGAAAAGTAAAATCATAATTGTCCACATTCAATAAGAAAATGTACCGCAAAATGAAAAATATGGTTGAGGCAAACACATTTAGCACGTGGGAAAAATTCAATGCATGAGATCTACCCCATTCTCATGGCCATCAACCTAGTTCCTATAGGCCTTAGAAGAGCCTCTTTTATCATTCAAGAACACGTGATTGTCCCAACCCCTAGTCAGCAATGAACCGTCCCACCTCAGAGGAGGTATCCATTGCTATAATTTACATATCATGCTCTTAATCCTTGTGCCCCAAGCAGTTAAACAAAGAAAAATCATAAAAGGAACGAGGCATATGAATAAGGGTGGAAACATCAAGGCTGGGGTAACTCCTGTACCACGATTTCTCTATCATATACATTATATACCCAAGTGTGGGATCCCCCTTTCTTAGATTCCCTTGTACTTTGGAATGTGACCTAGATTTCCCCCCTCCATCCACTACTCCATTCCATCACTTTATCACATGCCACAACCATTTGAAGGATGAACCTTGGACATATCATCCCCTTTAAAAGTAGAAACCAACCAATAGGGCACTTGGTTAACACCCTTGGAGCTTGGAGACATTATCACATGGTAAAGCCCACTATGGAAGGGAATGCCATTTTGAAGTGCCCACCTATTATCCATGGTTTGTAAGCTCTTTAACTTGATTTATTTAAATAAATTCTTGTACTGAAAGGCAAGGGGACACGTTGGATATTATAATGGATTGGAGATGGTCTACATTTTGGGTTAGGTCTCCCTATGTAGAGTCGTAACTCATGAGAGGGATACATTGGCACATGTAGTGTGTGTGTAGAGAACCATCAACCTCCACAATAGTAGGCATCATTCCATGGATCCCCAGAGATGTTCAAAGATGGCTCATTTCATTTATTGGACAACAAAGATGCACCTAGTTCACCATTCCCAACTGACCCCATAGTTGTATCACGCACTTGGCAGATGACCCAGGACCTGCATGATTATGTGGCATCACTTACACCACCATCCGAGCACTTGTAGATGTTCTACAATCATCTTAAATTATTTGGAGACCCATGAGGACACTTGTGTGTCCACACACCCATTCTTAGCAGCACAGGTTTATTATTTAGAGAACAAGGGGCCAACCCCTTGTCCACTACTTTTGGGAGTCCTATTTCTCATTATGGAATCAATGGACTTCATCAAGCCTCTTAGAATTCCCAAGAACATGTACTATTGATCATTCGACCTCTTGAGAGGCTTATTCTTTTGTGTATGAGCTAGTTTGGTGGGCTTCTCACTAAAAGTTAGTTATTTTGCAAATTATTTTATTCTAGGGGCTAATGTAGGCCTAATTAGATAAATAAAACTCATTATAAGTGTATAAATACAAGTTATGTGAATTCATTTTAGCATCATCACTTGGATTTGGGACTTGTATCTCTTTAGATATTTTTTATATCCTTCTTGGAAGACGAATTTTTGGAGCATGGAATAAATTTTGATATTTGGATTATTTTCTCCTGTCTTGGAGCTTCTTGAATAGAAATTTTGGATGTTTGGATATATTCTTATACATGTAATTACAATTTTATGCTATTCTTTCTTTCTATTTTGTCACATACATTGTTGCTGGGATTTTGTTATACTAGGGCTAATTTGTTGCATCTATTTATGCGAAGTTGTGGAAATGTTTATTCTAGATAATGAATGAATCATGTATGGGCCATGTATAATGAATGAATGTTCTTAGTTATGTTTCATTACTAAAATCATCTTGATAAGCCATCTATTTTGCAAAACAAAGTATACAGTCTTTAATATATATATTTTTTTTATGCTGCCCTAATGCTAAGCGAAGTTGTGTTTGAGGCATCCTTGATCTAGCAAATCCAAGAGTCCATAGTCATGATTCTACCTGACTCTAATCTCCCCAAAGGATTAGGCATTAGTCCACTATAAAGTGATCACCTTAAACCTTATTTATTCTCCTCCCTCTTCTTTTTTAGGCCTATCCCATTAGGTCTCCTAGGGCATCATTTATCTCGCAAACCATCCCCTCAAAAAAATCTATCTCTTGGCATCCTCTGTGTTGGTGTGTCTCCTAGGTGCCCTCCAATTTTGAAGAAATTTCAACTGTGGGATTTTGAGATATCTCAAGCCCTAGACTCAGATTGAATCTTACCCTTGGTTTCCTTATGTCAGAAGAATCATTTGGACCCTCATACTTCCTTGCACAAAAATTCTTTCTTTGGTACCTTTCTCCCTCTGGAATATGTCAAGCATATCATTGGTTGCTAAAACCTACCCCCTTGACCCAACCCCAGATCCACTTAGTCTCGTGTGGTCCCATATACCATTAAGGACAATCCTTCAAAGATCACTTGGAATCCAAGTCTTCATAGTAATTTTAGGGCTTAGGAAACTCCATTATAAGATACATCACTTGAACCTAAACCTTGAAATTCTCCTTAAGCCCTTCCTTTAGAGCCTTTCAAACTCGCACTCTGAAGCAAGAAATCCATATATTTGATCCTCTCTTGTGAATAGGTTTTCAAGATCACCCCTCACCCTATCATTGATCCATCCATATCATGATCCTTATCATAATGAGTCTCCTCCCATCGATGAAAGTCCATAAAGAGTATGGAGCCTTAGCTGAGGTGACAGAGGGCTATTGCTCCTTTAGTGAATCATTGAGGAATTCATTCATTAATGAAAATTTGAGTATTCCTCTGGTGACTCCACTCATTCTTAAAACCCCTAGTTTACTTGAAAGTGACAGCATTCCTCCTATAAATAGGGCTACTACAAAAAATTAGGAAAGATCCCCATCAGCTGTTGGGACCGCTCTTCTCCCTAAATTTGAGGAGGTTAGTGATCCTACGCTAAATATGGAAACTGGTTCTACCACTGACCATCCTAAGATGACCAAACGTGAAAGAAACTTGGCTAGTGTCTTTTACCCTTTGAAGTTGAGTGATGATCCTAAAACATTACTTGAAAAGTATAATTGATGGTTACCTAAATTCAAGGGGGATGCTACCATGAGTGCTCATGACTTTGTTGAAGAATTCTATTAGCACATGTCTCCTAGAATGATCTTTGATGAAGACAAGCTCATGATGATTTTTTCTCTATCACTTGAAGGATAAGAAAGAGAATGGTACCCTAGTCTTCCCCAACATGCATCAAAGATTCTGATTAATTTTTAAGACCTATTCATGAAAAAATGGTCATGCAATGCCCAAGAAACCTTTAACATCAAAAAGGTATATCAAATAAATAGGGGGAGGGAAGAATTTTGGGAATTCATTCAAAATTTTGATAGGGTAGTCTAAGATATCCTTAGTCACTTGAAGCCCTCTGATGCTAACATCCTTGAAAAATTCATAAAAGTTGTTGGGGGACACCTCACCTATACATTGAGAGACAAGAAACCTTCCATGTTGGCTAAAGCAAAATAAATAGAAATTGAGGTCGAAGAGAACCTTCATTTTTCAAGAATGGATGTCAATGACATTCCTAAAGCCAAAGACAAGATCAAGAAGTAAAATAGCAAATATCAAGATGAAGAAACCCTTCGAGCCATCCTTTAAAAGATGGAAAATGTTAGTGAAGAATTCCACTCATGGGATAGGGTAGTTATGAATAAAATCACCACATTAAAGAAGGCCCAAAATTCTAGTTACATTCCAAGAGGTAACCTTTTCCTAAGAAGCAAAATGATGAAGAGAAACTGAGCTCATCTCAAGTCCTGAACACTTTGGCTCCAACCAATTCCATAAAGTAGGATTCATCCTCTGAAGATGAACAGAGTGAGAGTGATGAGAGTGATGATGAAAAGGAATATGATCAAGCCAACCTTGTATAATCCGATATCTTCAACATTTTGTTGGGAGGCTCATATTAGTGAGGTTACAATCCAAGAAGAAAAGGAGGATCATGTTCTATTAATGCTGACAGTAGTGGGAGATTCAAAGGGCTACAATATTCACGAAATGATAACAATTAGGACCACACAACCTCTGAGGAAACCAACAAAGATGAATCGCCTCCCAAGAAATACCCTCCAATGGATGTCCCTTCTAAAAATATTTCTAAAATGGATAGGTGGAAGGCCTCATAAAGGATATTAAGGTATTTTTGGCTAGGAACCCTAATATATCCCTTCTCATGGATGTTTTCATCATAGATATTCCTGATGTATGGGGAACGCTCTTGTCTAGGAAGTGGGGAGCCATTGTTGGGGGTCATGTTCAAATGGACTTTTCATACGCTACTATGCCGCAATCTGATGAAACCCCTTTTATTCTTTATAAAGAGATGACTTACCTCTCTCATGTGATCAATCCTAAACCAATCCCCTACTATGAAACACATGAGATCGAAGAGCCTTCTCCCATTCTCCCTTAAAAAGAAGTGAGCATCCTCAAATGAACAAACCACAAAACGAGAAAAAAGTGGAATCCTAAGAAATAATACAAGGTCATGGACTTGGTCTTATTTGATAAAGACCTTATGCCTATCAACATCCATGGGAAAGTTGGGGAGGAATATTATTATATTTCTAAACTCAACGATGAAATTTGACCATAACTGATTAAGTTAAGTTGTATCACCCCTTTCCTTGATACTTGACATTGTAATATATGTATGTTAAAGTAGGATGCATTACATACTAATTTTCACATTAGAACTAATTTCATATGATATTGCACATGATAAATTAACTACATTTAGATTTAAACTACATTTTAAAGTTTATTTTCATGAGTCAATTTTATGGGTCTAATCCGAGCATGTACGATCATGAGATGTTGTGAAAGTATACTTCCCCATGTTTTTCATCTATTGTATTCGCAGGTAATAGGTCAGTGTTCTCATGACCAAGATATTTTCAGTGTTCTCATGACCTAACATTTGAGTAGATTCGCCCATTGTTCGATAGATCACGTCCCAGTTGGAGCCAGATGTTATCCACCATTTTGTGGGTGATATTCCTAGGAGAGATATTTTCTCCAAGATGGTACTCAACTAGTAGGAAACATCCCCTTGTAGCCACCAACTGGCTCGTTATGCCACTTCCCCACCACCTGAGGCAACCGTGTGGCTCCTCACCCATCTATCATGATCGTATGTTTGAAGGTGGTTCTCCCAAACCTAACGGTATGCCTTGTCATTTGGTAATTGAGTATTGTAGTTTACTTATCATGGATACTTTGGGGCATGAATTAATGGGGGGATTCGATGGAAAGAGTGGGCTAGGTTTGTGCTCTTTTCCCTTAGACATATTTTCGATGTTACCCTTGGACTCTAGTCCTGTGGGATATCTTTTACTGACCATTGGGTTCTCAGGATGGTAATTCATGGGAAAATCCTATTTTGGTTGCATTGTCCCGCTCCCTCATCCACATACATCACTCCCCTTCTACTCATTATAACCCCATTCATCATTTCTCCCAACTGGGTCCACATTCCTCCATTGGATCCACATAGGGTTAACCTACCCTTACCCTTGCCCACACCTTGGGTTAGGCTTGGAACAATGTCCTGGAGGTTGATGCAGCTAAAAATAAAATTAAAATCATAATTGGCCACATTCAATGGGAAAATGTACTGCAAAATGGAAAATATGGTCAGGACAAACACATTTAGCACGTGGGAAAAACCCAATGCATGAGCTCTACCACAATCTCATGGCCATCACCCTGGTTCCTATAGGCCCCAGATGAGCCTCTTTTATTATTCATAAACCCATAATTGTCACAACCCCTAGTGGGAAATGAACCGTCCCACCTCAAATGGGGTATCCACTACTGTACCTTACATATCATGCTCTTACTCCTTGAGCCTCGAGCAATTAACCAAATAAAAATCATAAAAGGCAAGAGGCATATGAAGAAGGGTGGAAAAATCAAGGTTGTGGTAACTCATGTACCACGATTTCTCCCTCCTATACATTATATACCCAAGTTTGGGCTCACCCTTTATTAGGTACCCTTGTACTTTGGCATGTAACCCAGGATTTCCCCTCAAGTCCATCCCCTACTCTATTCCATCACTTTATTACATGCCACCACCATTTGAAAGATGTACCTTGGACATATCATACCCTTTAAAAGTAGAAACCACCCAATAGCGAACTCGGTTAACCCCATTGGAGTTTGAAGACATTAGCACATGACAAAGCCCAATATGGAATGACATGCCATTGTCAAGTGCCCACAGGTTGATTATTTGGAGAACAAGGAGCCAACCCCTTGTCCACTACTTTTGTGAGTCTTATTTCACATTGTTGCACCTATGGACTTCATCAAGCCTCTTATAATGCCCAACATCATGTACTATTGATCATTCGACCTCTTGAGAGGCTTATTCTTTTGTGTATGAGCTAGTTTGGCGGGCTTGTCACCAACAATCAGTTAATTTGCACATTATTTTATTCTATGGAATAATGTATTTCTAATTAGCTAAATCAAATTCATTAGAAGTGTATAAATACAAGTGCTATGAATTCATTTTAACATCATCACTTGGATTTGGGACTTGTATCTCTTTAGATATTTTGGCTATCCTTCTTGGAGGACGAAAGTTTGGAGCATGGAATGAATTTTGATGTTTGGATTATTTTCTCATGTATGAGAGTTTCTTGAATGGAAAATTTTGGATGATTGGTTATATTCTTATACATTAAAATAATACCTAATGCTATTATTTCTTTCTATTTTGTCACATACCTTGTTATTACGATTTCGCTATACTAGGGCTAATTTTTTGCATCTATTTATGCAAAGTTGTGGAAATTTTTGTTCTATATAGTGAATTCTTCATGTATGTGCCATGTATAATGAATGAATGTTCGTAGAAATGTTTCATCACTTAAATTCATCTTGATAAGCCATCTATTTTGAAAAACAAAGTATAAAGTCTTTAAAGTTTCTTTTGTTGATGCCATAATGCTAAGTGAAGTTGTCATTGAGGCCTCCTTGACCTAGAAAATCCAAAAGTCCATACTCAGGATTCTACCTAACTCGAATCTCCCCAAATGATTAGACACTGGACCACCATATGGTGATCATCTTAAACCTTATTTCTTCTCCTCCCTCTTCTTTTCTAGGCCTAGCTCATTTTCTCTCCTAAGGCATTATTTATCTCGCAAACCACCCACTCAAAAAAATTGATCTCATGGCATCCTTTGCGTTGGTGTGTCTAAAAGGTGCCCTCCAATTTTGAAGAAATTCTCACAATGGGATTTTGAGATATCTCAAACCCTAGTCTCAAGATTGAATCTTACCCTTGGTTTCTCAAACCCTAGTCTCGAGATTGAATCTTACCCTCGGTTTCATTAGGCTAGAAACCTCCTTGGGACCCTCATATTTCCTTGCACAAAAATTCTTTCTTTGGACCCTTTCTCCCTCCAGAATAGGTCAAGCATATCAATGTTTTCTAAAACTTACCCCCTTGTGTTTTCGGGAACACTAGTGTCTTTTCAATCTGCTAGTCCCACTAGGATTGGCAGTTATCCTAGAAATAAACAATCAAAGCAATTTGTGATTTCCTCTATGTATGATAGATAAGAGAGAAGCAAAGGGACCAACCTGGATCTTCCATTTGACTCCTTGCTTGATTTGTCACCCTCTTGATAGAGCTTGCTACCCCTCTCCTACTTGTCCTGCTTAGAGAACACATGTAGAAACAAAGTAACAAAACACCATCAAAGCATCTTGATCTATTACATCATAAACAATGCATAATCATAAATACATTGAGCATACAATGGCATTCACAAATACATGATTGTATGGAGGAAAACACAAAGAACTTTATTAAAATAGAAGGGATAATTACAACCCAGTTGCCTGATCCATCATCATCATCCTAGCATCAGAGCCCTCTTCACATCATGAAAAGCAAGATCACCCAACAATATAATGCTTCTTCTCAAAGACAACTATCAACACTTCCTTACAAATTACAAAATTCCAGCCTCCAGATCTCTCAGATGAGGGATCCATTTATAGATGTATGCAAAGATGTGAGTCATCTCTGGGTTTTTTATTAGTGTCATTCCACTCATAGTTATTGGTTCCACTTAGAGATTTCTTGGATCTCTTACTCATCCCTGGGCGAATTCAGAGAGGCAGGTGTCATGGGAGAAGTTTCTAGAAGATTCCATGAGCATCCAGTTAGCAAACTATCTCAGGCATTTGTCCATTCTCGCACATCGCACCCCAAAGAAGGCCTCTTCAATATGCATCGCACCTCGCTAGTGTAGGAGTCAGTATGCATCGCACCCTGGCAGTGGAGCAGTGAGTATGGTCCAGTTTTGGCCAGTTCTGAGTGGTTTTTCAGGTGGAACTTCTGGGGAATGATGTAATCAGTTGACCATGATCTTTTAGGGTATAAAACAACACTTTTTGGGGTTAAAGATCCCTTGGTTTATCGACATATAAGATTGGGGTTGCAGTGCCCAAATATGTCTATATAGTGAATTCTTCATGTATGTGCCATGTATAATGAATGAATGTTCGTAGCGATGTTTCATCACTTAAATTCATCTTGATAAGCCATCTATTTTGAAAAACGAAGTATAAAGTCTTTAAAGTTTCTTTTGTTGATGCCATAATGCTAAGTGAAGTTGTCATTGAGGCCTCCTTGACCTAGAAAATCCAAAATTCCATACTCAGGATTCTACCTAACTCAAATCTCCCCAAACGATTAGACATTGGCCCACCATAAGGTGATCATCTTAAACCTTATTTATTCTCCTCCCTCTTCTTTTCTAGTCCTAGCCCATTTTCTCTCCTAAGGCATTATTTATCTCGCAAACCACCCACTCAAAAAATTTGATCTCTTGGCATCCTTTGCGTTGGTGTGTCTCAAAGGTGCCCTCCAATTTTGAAGAAATTATCACAGTGGGATTTTGAGATATCTCAAACCCTAGTCTCAAGATTGAATCTTACCCTTGGTTTCTCAAACCCTAGTCTCGAGATTGAATCTTACCCTCGATTTCATTAGGCTAGAAACCTCCTTGGGACCCTCATATTTCCTTGCACAAAAATTCTTTCTTTGGACCCTTTCTCCCTCCAGAATAGGTCAAGCATATCACTGTTTTCTAAAACCTACCCCCTTGTGTTTTTGGGAAAACTAGTGTCTTTGCAATCTGCTAGTCCCACTAGGATTGGCAGCTATCCTAGAAACAAACAATCAAAGCAATTTGTGATT
The DNA here is from genome assembly GCA_000404065.3 of Pinus taeda. Lineage (NCBI taxonomy): Eukaryota > Viridiplantae > Streptophyta > Pinopsida > Pinales > Pinaceae > Pinus > Pinus taeda. Next base: position 15,702 of record APFE031311554.1, on the reverse strand, counting down.
TCCTCTATGTATGATAGATAAGAGAGAAGCAAAGGGACCAACCTGGATCTTCTGCTTGACTCCTTGCTTGATTTCTCACCCTCTTGATAGAGCTTGCTACCCCTCTCCTACTTGTTTTGCTAAGAGAACACCTGTAGAAACAAAGTAACAAAACACTATCAAAGCATCTCGATCTATTACATCATAAACAATGCATAATCAAAAATACATTGAGCATACAATGGCATTCACAAATACATGATTGTATGGAGGAAAACTCAAAGAACTTTATTAAAATAGAAGGGAGAATTACAACCCAGCTGTCTGATCCATCTTCATCCTCCCAGCATCAAAGCCCTCTTCACCTCATGAAAAGCAAGATCACTCAACAATATAATGCTTCTTCTCAAAGACAAACTATCAACACTTCCTTACAAATTACAAAATTCCAGCCTCCAGATCTCTCAGATGAGGGATCCATTTATAGATGTCTGCAAAGATGTGAGTCATCTCTGGGTTTTTGATTAGTGTCATTCCACTCATAGTTCTGGGTTCCACTTAGAGATTTCTTGGATCTCTTACTCATCGCTAAGCGAATTCAGAGAGGCAAGTGTCATGGGAGAAGTTTCTAGAAGATTCCATGAGCATCCACTTAGCAAACTATCTCAGAGATTTGTCCATTCTCGTGCATCGCACCCCACAGAAGGCCTCTTCAATATGCATCACACCTGGCTAGTGTAGGAGTCAGTATGCATCGCACCCTAACAGTGGAGTAGTGAGTATGGTCCCGTTTTGGCCAGTTCTGAGTGGTTTTTCAGGTGGAACTTCTGGGGAATGATGTAATCAGTTGACCATGATCTTTTAGGGTATAAAACAACACTTTTAGGGGTTAAATATCCCTTGGTTTATCGACATATAAGATTGGGGTTGCAGTGCCCAAATATGTCTATAACAGTTGCCCCTTAAAGCATGATGTCATAAATCTTTAGATGTTGGGTGAAATGCTTTATCGTGAGGATCCGACGTATTCGAACTGGAAGGTGACCTGTATAAGATACAATACAATAAATCATCATATTATTTTCATGATCTAGCTAAGGTGGGAATTCCCATGCTCATATTTATAAATATCTTTTTCATGTACATAGAACAAATAATCGTCTGCAGTTGCAGACCAGAGAGTCATCATCCCTAGCTTAGATGACCATCTGTGCAGCTTTTGTGTACATTTGATGTCTTTATATTCCTAAATATATCGCAGCCTGGATGGATGAAACTAGATCTTGCGTCTTCTAACTCGTTCAATCGTAACCCGATGTACAAGTCGATCCATGTGAAGAGATGTTCTGAAGTCAAACATGGAAAGACATCACCAGATTACCAGCCAATATTGTAAGCTGTTAACAGGCACAAGAGGAATCACCGATAATGATAATGACCCTCAAGGTACTATAGTACAATTCACGTGGTGTGAATAAATGATCCGATGTCGAACACCACACAAAATATTTTGGTCCCAGAAGTGAGAAACTTGCCATTGAGGCATGTAAGCTTCAAAGTACTAAAAGGGTTGTTTCTAAGTAAACTTCTTGGATAATGAGCTGATGTCGACAAGAAGTGACTCCTTGTAGGAGGGCCTTAATTTATCCTACATCCACGACACGAAACGAAGCAAATGATTTTATGGAGGTGAAAACGATCTGATGATACAAGGTTCAGGAATGGCGGTCATGAAAAATGGAAGGTGAAGGTATTGCAATGGATGAGGCATTAACTGGATGGTGAATTCTTTGAATGACTTCTCTTAAACATATCAGCGACACTGAGATGGATTGGTAGCGTTAACCCCAAAAGATGGATGGTATGGAGGACCAATGGTGATATGACCGGTGAATGGAATAACCCAACTTGACTCAATCATGGTGATGGAGTGAAAGTGTCATGTTCAAGAGCAACCTGCTACCAATAAAGTTCTTCAAGTTTTCTTCCCTTTTTCCCCAGTCATTGCTGACCAGTACCTCTTTATTTTTGTCAAGCTTGAGGAGGAGAACATATGCTTGTTCTATAATTTTCCCTTCGGGCAAACCTATCGCTATGTTTTAGCGAGCCTAGCGATAGTGAAACTCATTCTTGTCTGGGTGGACAAGTTCGTCGCTATTGTTTTAACAAGTTTAACGAAAAAGACAACTCGATCCTTTTCATGTTTAGAGAGTTTGAAAAGGGACTAAAAGGAAACTCCAGCCGTTCTTTTTTGTAGCATAATCCCTTAAGTCCGGAAAAGAATAAAATAATACAAAAGGGATGAGTTTTCGATAACTTTAGCGAGCCGAAAAGACAAGCACTTGAACTATTTTCATGAGATAATCCCTCAGGTCTGAAAAGTTTAAAATATACAGGAGGGATGGCACTTCCAATCACTTTAGAAAGCTGGAGAGGCTAATAGCTCGACAATATTTTCATATTTAGCGAGTCTGGAAAGATTTTAAAGGAGACTCGTTTTTTAGGAACAAGTGGCATTTAGGCTAGCTACTGGTTCCAAGTAATCTTGGAACTTCTCAAAACATGGTGATGTGAAGAGGGTGGCTAACAGGACCACTCATTGTAGCTGTTCCTCAAAAAGGTAAACAATCAAGTGGAAGCGTATGATCAGCCAAAAGAATGGAGGTGATGAAAGAACACAACCAAGGTTCAAAAGGCTGATAGAATGGCAATCACAAAGGTTATTTACCGAAGGTGGGTTCATTTTTTAACGAGCTTGAACTCTGGGGGAACATATGCTCAGTGGCAGGTTTATTTTTTAAAGAGCTTGAACCTTGTGGAAACATTCCTCATTTTGTGGTCAAAATGTTTAACTCGCGGTTTAGCACATATCATATTCTTTTGCCGGTCGTTCAACCTACTCAATTACTACATCAAACTAATTATAAATACATACATATGAAAAAATGAATTAAACTACTTGAATTATATGAACAGTAAACATTAAAGTATTTTTACCTTTCACTTTCATCATTTCATTTTAAACTTTAGATTTTGGAGCTCTGGAGTGGTTTTCCCCCTCAAATTTCATCAGTTGATTTCGGGAGATCCGGTGGATTATTCTCCGTGCCATCAGGACCAGGTAGGAGCTAACCCTGAGCTCTTCGTTTTCATTCCATCCTTTCTTGATTTTGAGCAAGTTTTCCCATTCTTCTAGGCCCTTGGGGTTTGAAGAATTCATTCTCCCATCATCGCACCTTGTCTAAATCAAAAGGGGCAATGCAAACTGAGCGGCACACTAGCCAATCAGTATGCATCTCACCTTGATCATAGGCAGGGTGCGATGGGCGCAAAAGGGAAACTTTACACAGTGATTTTTCATGATATTTTTGCCTGTTTTTGCTCAAATTTGGATCCTAATTCATCTTTTGTGTGTGTTTCAGATATTTTTTGGATCAATATTGTCGTCACATGGCATGAATGTGAACATGAAGAAGAGGACATGATTGCCTTACACAATCAAGGCAAAGTTATTGCTTTACGAAACTATGGTTTGCTCAAGTTCTTCTGCATATCCAGCATGAAGCAACAAATCAGTTTGTTGCAGTATTTTCTCGATGCTTGGGATCCAATCAACCAAGTATTCTAGATTACAGGCAAATCCATTCCATTGACAGTCGAGGATATCTACTTTCTGACGGGGTTATCGAGGCATGGTGCCCCTCTCTCACTATCAGGTTCCGCCTGTGGGGGTGAATCCGTGAGAGATTATATTCGCCATTTTTGTAGAGATGGATCTCAGCCTAGTAGGGATGGTAAAATCATGTCATTGATCAGCCCTTGAGGACCATTTTATTTACCTTTTCTAGATTGGCTAGCAGTGCGGCTCTTTATTTGGCCAACAGATCTTACATGCAGTACGCCATGGAATGCTTGGAACCAAAGGTGGTCCACTGGTGTGAGGCGGTACTTCCTGCTATAAAAGAATAGCTCTCCAAGGTAAATAATAGAAGATCCAAGAATTTTGGCTATGGTTCCATCTTGAATGCTTTTTCCATGGAGAGGATTCCACTAATGCAACCTCAGTACATTTCACTAGGATTTCCAACACCGAGGGAACCACGGATGCAGAGGTGGGTTGATCTTATGGCCAGACATGCTGGTCAATAAAAAATTTCCTTCTCTGATGCCTTCTTTGAGTGGTTTGACCATAAAGAGATGGTCTTTTTAGAGTATCCATATGTTGGGATGGACTTCCGAGGCGACTCAGATTTGGCATTACCGACTGGTGAACAGTGGAGTGCTATAGGTAAAATGATTCGACCACATTTTTGTTTATCAGTTTTATAATGTTTTTGTGTTTTTAAATGTTATCAAGACTAATCAAGCTCATATGTGTGTGCAAATATTGGGCCAGTGCGACCAGCGGCACACCCATGGACGAAAGCGGATGTTCCAGTAGGAGAGGCTATAGGGAGGGTCATCCTTCATGATCTGGACATAGCGGAGACCCTAGCAGTGCTACAAGATCAGATCAAGGGCCTTACTCTTGGTATTCAGGATGTGAGGACCGATGAGTTACCACTTAGGTTACAACGCCATATCACTAGTGTGCCGAGTCGATGGATCAGGCTCTTGCGTATGATTACACAGGCTGTGACATGTTATCACCAGCATCATTAGTCTAGGATGCTTTTCTACATTCATTTTTGAGTTTCTTGGTCATATGACCGATTTTGTCTTGGACACAAAACATTTTGTAAAAACTATAAACAGTTATATATTTTTGATTTTCGGAGTTTTATCTTAGTTAAGTTATGCAATCCTGATGCAAATGTCAATGTAAAATGCTTTCTTTAAAAATGCTGCAAATGTCTATCTAACACATGGTTTGCTAATGAATCAGTTAATGTTTTTAAGTTTCCGGAAATATGTTGATATTGAATGGAATCAAACTGTATTTCCAAAATCCTGACTCTTAGGAACATACAATAAATAGCTGGGTTCCGAACGGAATAAATGCCAGTAAGCTGTAGAATGACGAGTTGCGAATCTAGCCTGACAACAAGTCGACGTATGCCATGTGAAATGGCTTCAGAGAGAAGCTCAATCAACGCACTATACTCAGCAATGTTGTTCATTGATCGACCAATACATATTCCCCTGAAACTCACTAACTCGCCACTTGGAGAAAAAATGGCCCAAGCCGCAGAAGATAGGTTCTGCGTACTATGACTAACTCCATCGGCGTACCCAACAAATGATTCCAAAAATTCTGACATCTGCAACAAATGCAAAGTGGATTACCTAACCAAAATGACAACTCTTAAAGAAAACAAAAATGTAACAAAATCATATATACAAAGGGCATACTACACTTAATCAAGCATAGTAACGTTTAAGGTACAAACCATTTCGAGGTTGCAACAGTGGAATTCTGTCATAATCAACCAGCTCGTAGGCTTCTTTTATCAATACCCATATAACAATGTAGGGGCCCATCCATAATGGTTCGAACTTACCCGCTCCCAATTTATCAGAGTCTTGATCGTAGAGTAAGACCAGGTCGCCTTCTGAGAAGACACGAGGCCTGACATTCTTGTCAAATTGCACCTTAACATGTTTCTTATGTTCTTCATTAGCAAGCGTGATGTCATGATGGGTTTCATCCAAGTGGATTAGTTTCAAGAAACGAGCTTCTTCTTCCGAAGTTTCAAGAATCAGATCAATCGCAAGCTTGAGGGATGAAATTTTGCACTGGATTGGTAAGACAGCTTCCAGACCATACACCAACTGAAACGGCTTAAATCTGGTCTCATTTCTCACTAATGTCCTATATGCCCACAGAGCTAAGTACAAGGTTAAATGCCAATCCCATTTGTGGACTCCAAGCATTCTTTGTAGTATGCGCTTAAGGACTTTGTTGATTGCCTCAACCTATCTGTTTGCCTGCGGATAATATGGAGTAAAACTATTGTGGGACAGTCCTAATTTGGCAGTCAATTCAACCATCATGTGATTGTGAAAATGCGATCCATGATCTGTGACTATAGCCTATGGAACACCAAATCTAGAGACTACATGATTAAAAAAGAAAATAGCAGCTGTTTCACCGTTGTTGTTTAATGTAGGCATCGCCTCGGCCCATTTTGTAAAATAGTCGACAGCGACTATAATATACCTATGCCCCTGGGCCAAGGTGGGGTTACATGTCATGAAATCTATGCCCAATTTAGCAAATGGCCCAACAACAACTACTGGATAAAGAGGTGCAGGTGGTAATCTGGTTTTGTGATCAAAAATCTAACAAGCATGGCAACTTTTGACCGCAATTATGAAATCTTTGAATATAGTGGGCTAGAAGTAACCAGCTCATAAGATCTTTTGTGCAGTAGTGTAACTAGATAGATGCCCCCCACATGCACCTGAATGATAGTCATTAATGACTTTTTCAGCCTCCTCATGCGTGAGGCACCTTCGCAGAACTATATCGACACCACGATAGTAAAGTGTATCACCGATGATCATGTAGTCTTTGGCTTGGTATCGAATACGTCGTTGTTCAGAGTGAGAGATTTTAGGCCTAAAAGTTTGGGTTTGGAGATAGACCAGTATATCTCCGTACCACAGATCACTTAACAATATCAGAAATAGAGTCTCATCCATGATTGATGCTTTAGATGTTAAATTGTTGGACGACAATGGTAGGTCACAAAGTAACTCTGCAAAAACAAGAGATTTCTTTGATTTGGATTTGGTGAATTCTATATCAAACTCTTGCAAAATGGCTATCCATTTGGAATATTTCCCCCTAGTAATTGACGCGACAGAATGTCGATCATAGGGTTGCAATCTGACAAAATGGTAGTTTTGTGAAATAGAATATAGTGTCAAAATCTATGTACTGCTTGAACAACTGCTAAAGCCAACTTTTCAACATAGGAGTACTTGCTTTCTGTATCATTTAAGTTGCAGCTTAAATAATACACAGGATGTTCTATTCCATTGTCTTCTTGTACTAAAACCATGGCGATGGTTGTATCTGTAGCAGCGAGATACAAGTTAAAGTATTTTTGATAGTCAGGAGCATACATTAATGATGCTTTTACTAGGGAACCTTTTAAAGCATCAAAGGAAGCTTGCGCAACCTGATCCCAATTGAAGGGTACTTCTTTTTTCAAAAGACACGTATAACCTTTAGCATGTTCAGCATAATTTGGAATGAATCTCCTTAGAAAGTTATCTTTCCCTTGGAGTTTCTGAATCTAAAGCAAATTCGAAGGTGGAGGACAACAAGATTTGCCAACATGGATATTCTCTACAACATTAGGTTTGGTCGGGATATTAATGGCGATAGTTTCCTCAATATTGCATAGATTTCACTTAGAATCCACTGTATTTACAATATTTGATAGAAAATAAAAAACTGAAGGATGATTAAGGTTGCTTAAATAATCTTCATTGTTATCTTGAAGGTGGGAATGATGGTGGTAATATTCCCACGGTGTCTCTCCTATCATCATTGACTGAATGATTCCTTCGTCTGTAGAATGTATACAAGACCAAGGATTGGAAGAGGTACCATATTCTAGATACCTATCTATCCAAACACTTGCTGAGTGTTGATTTGGGTTCACCGCCAAAGCCCAGAAAATTGATTGCTATAAAGATTCTATGGGGCTTGGGAGCAACACCTCACAATGATCCACACTATAAAAATGGTTAGACTTCTTCTTAATCTTAGACGATGTAGAAGATATCATATGACAAGTTTCTACTATGGCCACTTCCGCAGGTTCGGTTGGAGGCGAGAGGGTAAAAATACCCATTAAAGAAGGGTATTTTAGGAGAACTACTCCAACATTTTGGAGTGATTGAGAACTTCCATGGATCAATGGAATTCTTCCCGTAGCTTGTGAACTATTGGGGAAAAAGGTGAGTTGGTAAATGGTTGTAATTCCACCTTGGAAGGGAAATGCAATCTTTCTAAAATATGTTGACATAACAGCAGCCATAGCATAAATCCAGGGCCTTCCTAGTAAGATATTGTAGTCAAGGTTTCCATCAATGATCTCGACTTCAATTTCTACTATCTTTCCCCTCAGTTCAACTTGCAAGTTACTTAATATCCCATACAGCGTGTATGTTCTTCCATCGAATGCTTTTAATGTCGTGATGATTGTGACAAGGGTGGTGAGCCTAAATTTTTCCAGCAACTCATTGACATAATACGAGTAGATGCCCCCTCATCAATTATTGTTTGATGAACAATTTTATTTATGGCTTTTACCTGTATAAGGAAAGCGAGTTGGGATGGTAATTGAGGTTTGTATCCTTTATGGTTAAAGGCCACAAAGTTGGAATCCGCTAGATCAATCCCACCTATTGTTGATAACAAATCCTGCTTTTAGAAGGAGCAATTCTATAGTACTTCAAGTATCGACATAGAGAATGGAAATTGAGCTAGATCCTCCACTATATTGTAATTTTGTGTTGCTCGGGCACGAGGATTAAATTTCAATTTATGTATTACTCCCTTTGGCATCTTTATAGTTAATTCAGGAATGACGGGCAGAACAACTTCTAGCGAAGTTGTTGTCGAACTACTGGGTTGATCTGTAGCCTTGTTGTTTGACGATTGTGGATTCCAATAATCTTTATTCCTTGTTGATATCAAAGCATCCTTTTATTGTTTCGAGATGGAAAGCATAAGCACTTGGGATGTGGAAGCATGATCGATAGCAACCAAATTAGTTTCTGGGTTCGGAAACAGATCAGTCAACACCACCGAGGTACTTGAAGTCTTTAATAATTTTGCAACCTAAGCTCAATGTGGACAATCTTTCATGAAATTCTCGTCGTTACATATTAAACATGGATAATGAGGTTTTTGTTGCCCAGTAGGTTTTTCAGAGGACTTTTCAAGAGATGAATTTTCATGTTTCTTCTTATTATTTTTCCCTTTTTTCTTGCCCCCTGGTTGCTTTGGATTCTTTCCCTTGTCAGATGACACAGCATTAATCTTTAAGGCAATAAATTTATCATTTTCTTTTTTACTAGAAACTATAAGGGCTTTACCATATGGAGCCTTTACGGTCTGCGTACTTGAGGTACTGATCACACCGTCACCAACGTGAGAGTCCCTATTCGATTTAGGAAGGGGAGGAATGGAAAATTTTGGTCTAAGAGCGTCAAGAATTTTGTTGTAAAGCATGCCAGACTGAGTATAGATTAAATCTAAATATTGGTCACAAGCAATGACTTGCTCTTCATTGACAACTCCTCCCTTCACCACATCTTCAGTAATGGAAGGCAATAATGACTTAATAAACCACTCAGCTAGAAGTTGATCTGGAACATATGTCTTTACCATTCGACGACAACATCACCACTCATGAATATGATCAAATATATGAGTGGATGTTGTCTATTTAAAGTTGGTAAGGAGTTTTGTCCCTGTTTCGTACCTTATGGGTAACTGAAAGTGGGTTAGAAAAGTAGTGCTAAGGCCACTGAAGTTGTCAAATGAAGCTCTAGGCAATTCAATATACCATTTTGCCGTCGGACTAGTTAGCATTCGTTTAAAAAGGTGAAGCCTAATTGAATCATCATTTAGGGTGTTAGATGAGAACCAAAAATGAAAAGTCATTATGTGATTTGATGGATCTTCACCTGGATTTCCATTGAATTTAGGAATATCGGAGGGAAGTTTATGAGGAATCTTCGGCCACCAAGGGGCGTATGCAATTGAATCATTCGTCATTCGATTCAAATCTGGTAATTCTAGAGTCACTACAAAAGGAAACTGTTGATTTAGGTTTGGTGAAGCATACCCAAGATAAGATGGGATCACCTGAGCTGTAGGTATTTGCATACCAACATAATGTATTTGATGCTGGTAACTTTGATAAGGTTGTTGGACATAAACATTATAGTATGGTTGTTGATAAACGTTTTGAAAATGTGATTGTCCATTACCTAAAAAGCCTTGTTTCTCAGGTCCTCGGGAAGTTTGTTGGAATTGCGGTTGTTGATATTGTACCAGCCATGGTTGTTGGACCATTTGCTATTGCCCAATACTGGATGATTGACCAAGATTCAGAGTAACAATACCCATTTGAGCCTAAGTCATTCTAGGTAAGGCAGCACTAACCTGAGGTTGTGATTGAGCCATAGAGACAAGAGGCTATTGTATCGCTACCTAAGAGACTTGAGGTTGACATACAACAAGCAGTGCTTGTACTTGCGATACAGTCACAATAGGAGGTGTAGTGGGAATATTCGACAGAGGTTGGGGCGGTTGCATTGAATATACAACCCTTGGTTGTTGAGGTAGTATTGGTACCCAACCACTGGATGCAATTCCAGTTTGACTTGAATTTTGTTGTGAACTCTCATATGCCTGCTCTCCAGGAGGGAACAATGAAAAAGCATACTACCCTCCATATGGCAGCAACCCAATGATCAAAGGATATATTGGTCTTTGAAGACTAGTTTGCCCGAATTGATACTAGCATGCAGGATCAATTTGCTGAGTTTCAACATAAGAAATACCAGATAGAATTCTAGATGAACAAATAGGAAAGACCATGTCATTGAAACAGTCCCTGGGTGGACTCTAGCTAGTGATTGATAACTAGTTGGGATAGATGGTATACCAACAAACATCATAGGAATGGAAGCAGGAAGTTCTACTATGGTTGTATCAGATGACATGGTCTTAGATGTTGATGGTTTCTTAGACATTTTTAGTCTATCCAAAATATTTCCTAGCGATTTGACAGGAGCTTGCAATGAAGGATGATTAAAATAACTAACTTCAGGAGTATAAGGATATAAGTGGATCCCATTTCCAAAGTGTAATGGGGTACTGGATGGAAGATCCTTTACTATCTTCTCTATAGAAATCAGTTGAGGTGGAAGAGGTAGACCGTCAGGTTCGTAAAATATTTCTGGAGCCGAAGAAGGTATAGCTTCTGCAATAACAGACACTAGAAGGGTGACACCTTCTAAATTCTGGAACTCAACTTCCAGATGTTCAGGTAAGTGAACTTAAGTCTCTGGATCAGCTCTAGCTGGAGTAGTTTCAGGTATAGAAGTGTTTACCGTTACACTAAGATCAGTTCTAATGTCCTCTTGCAACTACGGAACTTCTCCTCTAAAGGAAGATGTACCAAAAATGATCGGGGTAACTGTAGTCTCTGTTGATGTTGAAACCAAAGTTTCAAATAAACCAAATGAATTGGATTCAGTTAAACAGCCGTTTTTCCCAGAATGGTTTCGTTTCCGGAGTCAAAGATGGTTGACTCGCTAGTATTTGTGAACAACAGGGTTTTGATTGACTTTCTTCCACGATTGTGGATTACTTGATCAACTCAAAATTAAAGGGAAAATGAAGTTATTCCAAATTTAATAAATTTTAATGATGCTTTGACACAACTTTGCTTTTTCAATTTTTAAGAGTCGAGAAAAAACTAAAGATGACCCTATTCCCCTTCGATTTTTAATGAGCCTGAAGTGACACGTGCTCAGATGGACCTTTTCTTTTAAGGAGTCGAAAAGGAACGAAAGTGACTACTCTAGAAATCTAGATAGAGGGATTAAAAAGCCAATCGCAAAGCTGCAATATACACCTTGGTGATAAATTAAAGAGAAATTACCAAGGACTTATGTACGGCAGTGAATCTTCCTGAATGTTGTGTTCAGTGCATTGCGATCGATAGGGCGACAAACACGACTTCCTATGGATAAAGGATATAAGCCTATTGTATTCTCCCAATATATACTCAATGGTACGGGGAGCACAAGTCCGTGCTAGCACTTGTCGTATCAAAGAGGAGGAATCACCCAACCTTCGATGAAAATGATAGTTACTAGATTTTACGACGCTGGAACACGTCTCTAGCCTAGACCTCTAAATGTGTTGGTTAGGTTCCAAAGCGTTGTTAAGTTCATTGAAATTTATTTTAGAGTTGATCTTGTTTAGAAGTTTGCCTTTCAAGGTTCACCACATGATGTAGATGTAAAATTCCTAAATATGCAATCTTGAATGATAAACAATTGTTGTTTATTTTTAGCAATGAAAATCCTAGCTACTAAGGAAAGAAGATTACAATTCTTTCAAATAGAGAGTGAAGAGCACACGCTAAATGCACTTTTCCTAAATAATTTTTCGCACACTGTCTACATGCAAATACAAATGTATGTATTTTTTTTCATTCCCTTTAATGTGAAGAATGCCAAAAAGGAAAACTAAGTATAGATCTCAAATATTTTCTTCAAAGTGACATTTCGACAATTTCTTTTTCAAAATGAAAGGAAGACTCAAACGACACTTTTAAATTTTGAATAGAAGATGCTTTCAAAACTTCAAATATCAAAAAATCAAATAAAATACATGACAAAAATTTCAATCGACTATCTAGAGAAGGAATACTTTACGACACTTCTCTTTTTTGACACAAAACGACAGTTACGACACTTTTTGCACCAAAACGACAGTTCGATTTACGCAACTTTTCGACGAAGGACTGTAAATGATGGAAAAATACATAAAAAAATTTACTAATCCTAATCAATGAAGGCTGATATATGTAATGAAAGGAGACTTTAGCAATGAGATATTATTCATAAGCAGTAAAACAATTAAACAGAGCTGAAAACAAGGACAAAAACCCCATATTTCAAGGAGAGAAATAGGATTACTCAGTCATTGTACCTATGCTTCATAGAAACCGGGATGCATCTCACCTGCTACACTTTGGAAGTGTGATGCATACTGGCTTCCAGTGACAGACAGTGCAATGGGCCAGGGAGCGCAACTGAGGTGGGTTTTGGCTCAAATTTGCAGTTGATTTCAGTGAGTTAAGCTGAGCTATGATGGACAATAAAGAGAAAAGTATATAGGTATGATCTTGGGAGGTTATTGAGCTACCAATAGGGCATCTAGAATTCTTGTAAGTCAGATGTTCAAATCATAAACTAAACCGGAGTTTGACTGAAGCAACATTCATCTACTTTGCAATTGCAGAGCAAGAGAAATTCGAAGGCTATCTGGCTAACTTCAAGCTCTGTCTGTAGTTTATAAAGTAAACAATCAACAACAAACAAACAAAATATTCGCTCCCCAGTGGAGTCGCCATTTTGTTTTCTAGAAAACTAGTGTCTTTTCGATCTGCTAGTCCCACTAGGATTGGCAGCTATCCTAGAAACAAACAATCAAAGCAATTTGCGATTTCATCTATGTATGATAGATAAGAGAGAAGTAAAGGGACCAACCTGGATCTTTCGCTTGACTCCTTTCTTGATTTCTCTCCCTCTTGATAGAGCTTGCTACTACTCTCCTACTTGTCCTGCTTAGAGAATACATGTTGGGTTGTGTTATATTCTTTCCACGACTAACCTACGTAGTGAACTGGGGGGTTAGAGGGGGGCGGGGCAGCGCCCCGAGAAATTTTTTTTTTGGACCCTATATTAGGTTGGGCGAACCTACCTATGGTTTCCGATCCATGGTTTTGGATGCGATGGTTTTCGGTCCATGGTATTGGATGCTTCGGCATGTATAAATATGTATTGTAACATTGAAAGGAATATAATGAAAAATCAAGCTGGTAGTCTCGGTTTTGAGATCCAGTGGGGAATCTCTGTGTATATGTGTTTTATGGGTTATGCTCTCGCATTTTTTATTTTCTTGTGATTTAGAATTCGTATGCAGGTAATTTCATACGGAATTCAAACCTACATTTGGTATCGGAGTGTTTTGGCTTCAAGGGGACGCCTTTGTTGCTGAGGGGTTTCGCTCAGGCCTGTGGAGACCCTGTTCAGTGGGAGATCTGTGAAGATCGATTCTAGTGGTGAAAAAAGATGGCGAGCAGCGGAAAGATAGAGATTGAGAAGTTCAATGGTCAGAGTTTTGAGTTGTGGAACTCAAGATGGAGGATCTGTTGGTGGATAAAGATCAGTGGATCGCGGTAGATCTGGGTACTAAACCAACGGGAGTGACCGATGAAGAATGGAAGAAGTTGGGTCGGAAGGCAAAGAGCACAATACGATTGTGTGTCTCAGATTCAGTATTGTTGAATGTATCAGGGGAAGCTACGGCGAAGGCTTTATGGGACAAGTTAGGGACTTTGTACCAATCTAAGTCTCTGGTGAATAAAATTTTCCTGCGGAAAAAGCTGTATAACCTGAGGATGAAAGATGGAGACTCGGTGACAGAGCATTTGAATGCGTTTAATACTGTGGTAAGTCAGTTATCATCTGTTGATATTACAATTTCAGATGAAGATAAGTGCATCAGTTTGTTGTGTTCTCTACCAGATTCGTGGGATAGTCTGGTTATTGCAATAGGTAGCAATGAAATTGCTTTGCAGTTTGATGAAATAGTCTCAGCCTTGCTGACGGAGGAGATGAGGTGGAAAAATATGGACAACCAGAAGGGTGATGCTTTGTCTGTACGAGGACGGTCCCAGAACAGAAACAAAAATAAGTCATCGAGTGGGAGATCTAAATCTAGAGGGAGATCTAAATCTCCAGGAAAACCTATAAAGGTGGTGTGTTGAAAATGCGGTAAGGAAGGGCACTTCAGAAGGGATTGTAAATCTAAAGCTCTTGATAAAGGAAAGGGATCTGATGATGCTCCTTCTGCAGAGGCAAAAACCACCTCAGATGAAGGTGGGGATGTGTACTTAGCTTCTTCAAGTACACATGTAGATCATGAGGCATGGTTAATTGACTCAGTTGCATCCTTTCACTTCACTCCCCATAGAGAGTGGTTCTGCGAGTATGAGAAATACGATGGTGGTGATGTCTTCTTAGGAGATGATAGGTAGGCTAGAATCATTGGTCGCGGAAAAGTAAAGTTGAAGTTGCAAGGTGGAAGGGTTAGAACCCTTCCGGGTGTTCTGCATATTCCTGCGTTGGCCATAAATCTGATTTCTGTACGCAAGTTGGATGATGCAGGTGCAAAGACAGTGTTTGAGAAGGATGCCTGCAAGATGGTTCGAGGAGCACTGGTATTGATTGTTGAGATTGCAACAAGATGATGGAGCTTAGTGAAAAGAGTCGCCTTCACTAAGTGGGCCCGCAGGCTATTTTTGGCGTAAGTCTATTTTTAGACTATGTCTATTTTTAGACATATGGATCATGTCTATGGATTGCAGGTTGCTGTTTATGGATGATTGAT
>APFE031311550.1:0-32152 GCA_000404065.3 Pinus taeda | reverse complement strand
GATGTTTTATTGTTATTGATGCTGCTATATTGATGATCAACGTAGAGGAGCTTATGTATTTTGTATGTTTTCCGCAATAGTACATGATCAGGATAATCTCTGTTGAATATGTGTTAAATTATTCAAAATTTCTACACAAGGGTTACACCACAACAATTGGAAGTGAAAAGAGAAAAAGGGCTTTGTTACAATTTTGATAGCAAATGCACTAAAGGTCATAAGTGTGTTGAGAAGAAATTATTTTACATAGATTATGAAGAGGAGGAAGAAAAGGATCAAGAAACATCAAAATAAGAGTATATACACCAAGAACCAACCCTAGAGAAAGAAGAAATGAATCTGACCATATCTTGTAAAGCATTGGCAAGAATTACCACTCCTCAAACTCTCAAGATAGAAGGACATATCAAGAAGAAGAAGGTTCAAGAAGCGAAATATCACATCGAGAAAGAATAAATGAATCCAACCATATCTTGTAATGCATTGGCTCGAATTACCACTCCTCAAATTATCAAGATAGAAGGACATATCAAGAAGAAAAATGTTCAAGAAGTGAAAGATCACATCAAGCATCAAGAAATGAATTCGACCATACCTTGTAAAGCATTGGAAGAAATTACCACTCCTCAAACTCTCAAGATAGAAGGACATATCAAGAAGAAAAAGGTTCAACCAATGAAAGATCACATCGAGCATCAACAACAAGTTATCCAACTTTTAAAGGATAACACCATTTTGGTGCAAAATCGAATGAAACAACAAGTAGATCAACATTGTAGTGAAAAATGTTTTGATGTAGGTGATTGGGTATTTTTACTACTACATCTCAAACAAGCTATTTATGAGAAGGAAATGTTGGCAATACTACATGCACTTAAGAAATGGCGACCTTACCAAATGGGAAGACACTTCAAGGTAAAAATGGATTGTGATAGTCTTAAATACTTTTTAGAACAACTATTATCTTTAGAAGAGTAGAAAAAATGTGTCACAAATATGTTGGGTTATTACTTTGACATCATCTATAGAAAATGGAAACAAATTTTGTTGCAGATACACTCTCAAGAAAGGATGAGGATGTGGAAGCATTATTTTGTGCTATTTCTATTATCCAACCAGATTGGATAAATGACGAAAGGGATGAATGGGAGAAGGACGAAGACACTTATTCAAAAGTTACAAAAGATCCCAATTGAAACAATATTGCCAGAAATTGAAGAGGAAGGAAAAATCATATTCGAACCTGGAGCTATCACAGAAACAAGAACCCGACAGCTGCAAAATAGATCAATTTCAGAGTATCTCATCAAGTGGGAGAACTTACCCGCTGAAGATTCCACATGGGAGGACAATAATTTTATACAGAAGCATCAAGAACTACTCAAGCATTAAGGACAACACGTTTTGAAGGAGAGGGGCATGTTAGGCCCCTATACTACGAGTGTAACCCCTTATTGTTATTAGTACAACCCCCTTATTATATTGACGTACCCATGTAGTGCCCATATTGTTAATATTGTGCCCCATAGAAGCCCACTATTTTTATTATTGTGCCCTTACATTATTATTGTTATGTCGGCTCTGATTATATTATGACCCCTTAGACTCCTATATATAGAAAGGAGGTTTCTTCATTTGTATCATCCAAGAATTTTTCATTTGTGTAATGTAAATGAGGTTGCCCCCTCGAAGAGGCTTATTTATAAGGTGTTGATCTATCTTCTCTATCTTTGTGTGAGCTAGTTTCATAACAATCTAGAAAGAAGTAGAAGTTGCGAAAACTACACTATAGAGTTCGCTTCTTCCAAACGATATAAGGTTCAAATGGTCTCCAATGGGGCGCGTTCCAAGCATCAAATTTGAATATTGGGACCTTGCAGACAGCGACAAGTTCCACGAACTCGCCGAAGACAAGTTATTGCCACAGAAGTGGTTACTAGGTGTGGAGAGGGCGGGGCTACTAAAGCTCAGGTGGATACCTCACTATCACCACACGACCATCACCATATTTGTGATCCAACAACTACTATGTCCCATCCATGATGGATATCTCTGGTTGGATGAAGCGATCCCGATCACAGCTGACCTAATCCACTGGATTACACACCTGCCACTTAAAGGGAATAACCCAGCAGATAGAGCAGGAACCAGTAGCGAGGGAGGCATCGCCGAAATAGTGAAGGTGAAGTACCATCTAGATAAACGAAAATGGGGGTATGCCATAACAAGCATCAACGACCATGTAGTACGAGTCGCCGTCAGCTACTAGCTGGCAAAATCATGAGAAAATGTCGCGCAGATGAAGTACCAGCCCTTGTCATCGCATTAGCAGGGCAATGTACTAAGGGAGTTCAGTTCAATTGGGCACAGTTTTTATGCGACAAATTTCTGACAATTGTCAAGAAGCATAGGACAAGGGTAATACCTTTCATTATGCATGGTTTCTCTTATCAATCCTTCTGGTTACAGGTGAATTGTCGCAGGAGAGCCAGTTTCCTCGCATTAAGTATAGCCTACCCGAAGCAGTGTGATATATTTCACTCTGGGCTACAAAGGATGAAGCAAGGGTCTCTGCGATCTAGGTGTTTTGGACTTCCATAGAAGGGAAGATATGGACAAGGATTTCTCAAAGACCGTGCATGTCCCCCAGAATCTACAATAATTTTCAAAGCACAGTCGAGTTCAAAGCCGACATGCATCACATGTATATCCGTGCGCGAAAGGATCTAGAGCGATCTTGGGTCACTCTCTCGTTCCTTGCAACAGATGATGCCATTTACGCGGTATTGGCTACATGGCCTCTGGAATGGCGTGCCCCAGACAAGGTCGTTCTTGAAAGATTGGCCGCACAACAGCAGAAGAAGGAACACCAGTAGTGACTCACTCAACTGGCAGAAAAAACATGTCAGGAACAATAGGCCACTGTGCAACAGGACACTATCACGAGCCTAATAACAATGGGAATCAAGGAGATCAAGGAATGGATTTGGAACAAGACCCACACCAAGAAACGGAGACGTAGGACCACCTCAAGTGGTCGTGCACCAAGGAAATGCTAGGCACCTGGAAAAAGTCCAAAACTGCGAAGGCTCTGGAAAATAAATTCATGGACAATAGCCAGCCCACAGGCAATGTTACCACCAAAAGCGTTGCTCGAACTACTCACCACACAAACCACTATGTTGGGGGGATCAGAGCGCACTACAAGCCTTACAAGGGTGACCCCCGAGCTAGGTCACCTGCGAGCCCACAGACAACACAACTGCCACTGAAAAAATGGTCAGTACACACATGCCACACATCCTCCCATTACCAGCAGATGTTGTCCAAGTTGTAGCCGCAAGCGACGAAGATATTTGGGAATTACATATAGTTTCCATGTCTAGAGAAATACTATACCTACTGTAAGAGGGAGTAACTCAAGAGTTTCAACCCAGGGAAGGTTGCGCTTTCCACACCTTGATAGAACAGGAGGCAAAGATAGAAGAGATCACTCTTCAACATGAGGACCTAGTTGAATGATACCAGGAGGTAGAACAAGCGGTGACAGAGTTGTGTAGCATGGTACTCAAGCTAGCTATCCCCGGGGACCTCCCACCAGCTACCAAGATTCAGCGCATGGCAGCCGACTTTCGCATAGCCCAAGCAGAGGCCACAAGAAACCAAGAGGAACTAAAATTACAGGTTGTAGAGCTCTGTCTTAAGGCCTGGCCTCCCACACCCCCGACCGAACAGGAACGATGCCACGGCA
Organism: Pinus taeda; assembly: GCA_000404065.3. Classification (NCBI taxonomy): domain Eukaryota; kingdom Viridiplantae; phylum Streptophyta; class Pinopsida; order Pinales; family Pinaceae; genus Pinus; species Pinus taeda. The sequence continues at coordinate 28,401 of APFE031311550.1, read as the reverse complement.
AAGTTGTAGTTGGACTAGAAACGATGAGTAGTGTTGTTTGTGAATGCTCAGGACTACTTGAACAGTCGCTCGAGATACTCACCTCCCTCCAGGAGGACCCAACCATACAGCAAGTACAAACCGAGGCGCGTAAGCTACAACAGGCCTACGACAACGCCCACGGAGCTGCACAGATGGTCACTATCACATAGTGGTCGGCTAAAAATTAAAGAGGCCCAAGCACTTAAAGCCCAAATTGACATGGTACGGCAATAGGAGGCAGTACTTAAAGAACGTATCCAGCCCTAGCTTGATGAAGCATTTAGCGTATCTATAACCATTGATGGCAAGGTAATGTAGATGCAAGCAGTATGTCCGACGTAGGAGGTAGCTGCAGGTGATAGGGATGCCTTCGCGGCTCACTTGGAAAAGGTATAGAGGCTCGCAACCGAATTTGTTGCAAAGACTGACGAGATGCAGAAGTTGCTGACTGACCTTCGTGCAAAGATTCCCACACCAGCTGAGTGACTTGGGATGAGTCACAATGATTGTGTTGGGGCACTATTGGGTAGTGAAAGCCCCGCATAATGGTCATGGTAGATGAGGACCACAATTTTAGGAAAAGATTCCGAGAGAAGCGTGAAGCGCAATTTGTAGTAGGTCGAATTTAAAGGGTAGTCCGCCTAGAAATAATGTAAAGAAATGTAAGATGAGCTGGTCCACCCATGGATCACGGTCCATGGAAAGGTATAAATAGAGCGACGCTCTATGGGTAGAGGTAGCTAAGTTTTATTGTATGATCTCGAATCTATAATGTAATGGGTTTTTGAGGAGAACAATTTGTAAGCATCTGTAAGTCTGAGTCAAGGGTGTGGGTAGTGGATAGAGGCTCTGCAGCTGTGTGCATAGAGGCCTGGAAGAGTCCGCAGCTGTGTGCGCAGACCCCTGCAGCTGAGTGCACAGGGCAGATCTAGATGTATTCGTGAAGAAAGTAAGTGAAGATAAGTTGCTTTGGTAATTGTTTGTTAAATCAGAAATATCATGGATCTGGCTTTTTGTATGGTTAATATCATCGTTTGATTTAGGCGCATATGCTTACATTTTGAATACATGTGAGTCTATGTTTAATCTAAGTTCATGAACTGGGAAATTTGATAAACGTTTGCTTAAAGAACCTTCTAAGTAATACTTCATCAAATAGATTATATATGTGAACAGCATGCTAATAACTAGTAAATATTATTCTGGGCTTGGATTTGCGTGAAACAGGCCAGCGTGACGTTGTGGAATGGTGTATGAAACAGGCTAGCGCGACGTTGTGGAACGGTGCACGAAACCTCTAGATCACATCTAGACATCCCAAGGGTGTGGAAACCTGGTTCTAGCACCCTCCCCTGCTACCTCGGGTGAGACCTCAGTTCACGCTCCACGGACTATTGCCGAAAGGGCCAGTAGCTGTGGGATTTGTTTGGCTAAATAATTCTTCCAAACCTCAGTTAGGCCCATATGAGCCAAAATTTAGAAACACAGTAATTTTTTCTGTTATGAACCAGCTCAAGAAAAGATAGAAAAGATCGATCAACACCTTAGAATTCAGCCTCTTCGGGGGGCAACCTCCTTTACATTACATAAATGAACAATTCTTGGATGATACAAATGAAAAAACCTCCTTTCTATATATAGGAGTCTAAGGGGTCATAACATAATCAGAGCCTACATAACAATAATAATGTAAGGGCACAATAATAACAATAGTGAGCTTTTATGGGGCACAATAGTAACAATATGGGTGCAATAGGGGCACAACAATATTAATAATGGGTACAACTACAATAGTAATGGGGTAATCACTAGTATTATGGGGACCCAACACAATCTAGTGGTAGAGTCCATTCCAGGGTTCCTTCCAGATGCGAAACAGCTTGAACAACAATGGAAACATGCAGCTGAAGAAAAAGTGAAAGTGATAAGGAAAATGACCATACTAGACTGGGATTATTTCTGTTGGAAATATGAAGGTACCCATTTCAGGAACTAGCATGAGACTCCTTACTAAGATGGGGTATAAAGGATGAGGACTAGGTGTTAATAGCCAAGGAATGACTCAGCCATTGGAGGTTTCACAAAGACCTCGATTTGCAAGTTTGGGGTAAACTAAAGGAGAGTGCTCGAAGGAAGTACAAGCTTCCAAGACATTTTCAAATCCATCAAAGAAAGAGGATGATTACAACACATCACAATCCTCCCATGAAAGTGCACATTGCAGAGAAAGAGCTAAGGCAAGCTCTCATCACAAGGATTTCACCAGAGACAGTCAAGAGAGGTATAAAAAGTCTCAATATTCTAGAGTTAATTTGTATTACAAGCATGTTAATGATGAACATAAATCATGGCATAGAAAATTATGTAGTTTTTTTGGTTTGTATATCGTGTAGTTGTTGAGTGTTGGAAGAGAAGGCAACAAGAAAGAGGATAAGGCATGAAGGGCCTTCTCCACATCACGGAAGGAAGAAGGTTAAGCAAGTATGGAAGAAGAAGAATTTTTGCAATAATTTCAATGGAGGTGGACATCAAAGAGCCACGTGTTGGAGGCCCCATCTAGAGCAGTGTCTCAAGGACAAAACATTTGTGCAGAAACCAGTCGGAAAGGTTGTTCAACAAGTGAATCAACTCAAGGTGTTGGGTACAAAATTATATTATAGTAAATATAATTACTATAATATAATATAATTATTATCCCTGTAAATCATAATTATCAATGCTACATATTATTAATTATAATAAGTAGTAATAAAATATAATACGTATCATATTTAAATATCAATAAACCATTAGTAGTATTAATGTATGATTATAAAAAAAAAATTAAGTATTATCTTTATCAAGATAACCATTACATCCTAAAAAGATTCCAATCATATCCATCTAGTAAATAATCTCATTAAGAACTAATAAATTATCCCTTTTAAACATGCATTATTATTATAAAATAATATATTCATATAAATAACTTAAATAATTATTAAATACAATCAATAATTCTTACTATCATTAATATATTATTTATTATCATGAAATATTATTAAAAAAAAATTAGGTTATTAAAGATTTAATTACAAGATTATTTTATTTATTTTTATAAATATTGACTATCCTAAAAAAATTAAAAAAATAATATTATAATAATAATATTTAAGTGAAATTAATAATAATTAGTATATTATATTAAATATAATAAATATTATATGGTTAAAATTAAAATAGACCTTATTTAATAAAAATTTAAATATTTGGATAATTTTTATCATTAAAACAGCTGACCTTCAATTTTCCCTTAAAATAGAAAACCTAAATATCTGGTCAATATTTATCATTATAACAGCCGACCTTAAAAATCAATTCAGTTTACCTCATAACTATTTATTTCTCACAATTGTAGCTCTTCTACTATCAAAACTCAATAACAGTCCTGATGATGGATCCCTGTTGGGATTTGAAACGTCGACAAGATATGGTTTTTACTCTGGATTCTCTGGTTACTAAGTTTGAAGATATTAACCACAGAAGTCTTAAATCCAAAAGAAGATGACCCATTCAATTTGATGAGTGAGAGATAGTTTTACTAGATGTAGTAGCTTGTCATAGGCATATTTTTTAAATCATGTGATGCGATATAATTGTAAAAGTGATGATGTTTTTTCCATCACTTATCAAGCAACGATGATGTTTTGGTCTTTTATTGATAACTGGGGTATTGGTTTCTATTATGAAGTAAACTTGACCAAATAGTGTGTGTTATAAACTCTTGTCAAGTATGGGGATTCTTGGGTCATGATTGGTCATGTAATTGAACATGTAGTTTTCAAATATTGTACTACAGGTTTGCAGAGAATGCAGGTGTCAGTTCATCACTTATGGCTATGAAGAACAAGGGTGAAAGAGAAAGAAGTGTATCCTGTCAAGACATTTGTGATGTAGACAATGTAACATACAAGCTGCAAATTATGTTCATGCTTTTGGAGGACCAAATATCCTCGGTGGGGAGGAATGATCCAGGTAGCTCCAAGAACGCTCAGAATTCAGAAGTGGCTTTAGAATAGCTCAAAAATCAAAGTAATCAGTTTGAAGTGAAACTAGGACCATATCGTAGTGTTTGTCATCCTGATTCTAATGGTGCAAATGACACTCAAATCCAAGTTCGTATGCAAATGATATTTGTAGTCAAATTTCTGGTCAAACTAGGCCAAGTGGCAGTGACTAACGAGGAAACAATTTGGCAAAGGGTTGGTGCACGGAATTGGGATGTTAGAACGGGTGAATTTACTGCCTCGTTAATTTTTCCAGTAAGCCTTAAAAATCGACAAATTAATTTTAATAATTTGTTATAACAAAAATTAAAATTAAAATTAAATTAAAAAAGGGGCGGCTGCCACCCCCATCCAATTATATGTGTGTGTGTGTGTGTGTGTGTGTGTGTAATACATATGGCCTACAACCATTTGCAAAACACCAAATAGTTAATTGTCGTTCAAACCAGGGTCGGCAGGGTTTGAACCTGCCCGACCAGCTAGCTGACCCGCCACCAGGACGACCCCATAACAAACTTCCCAACTGTAACGTTATACAAACGGTCACCAACTAAACAACACATGTCAACCGCCAATGGTGATGGAACCCCTCTGCCATGGTTAGGAAATGTGTCAATTTTGTTAAAAATAAAATAATACTTTGTGTGTTATGTGGGGGGAGGCCCACAAGTTTGACCTCGGGACCTCCGTCCTCCAAATAAAGTAACTCCAACGACCCAACAGGCCTTTCATTAATTCATCCACCTAGAAATACATATAAACCACAAACTTTGCCTTTCGATTGATAGAGGAGGCAACGCGGAACCCATCCCAGGCGAGGCATGAATTTTGAGACAAGGAATCTTTTTAGGAATATTCTCTGATGCAGTGAGGAATCTAAAAGATTCCCTGGAGGATGATTTTTCACAGTGATAAAATCATGTCAACTTTATACTCAAAAGAACCAAAATTTGTAGGAAACGTGATGGTGTGGTCCATTTCCTCATCTAAGCAACAAACTTTCAGGCAATCAACAATCAAGAATCTTTACAGAATCTTGATGAATCTAAAATATTCCCTTGGACGTTGATTTTTGACAAAAGCATAATTATGCCGACTTTATAGTCATTTTTCACATAATTTCGCAAGGAGCACGGTGTTGTGCTCAGAATTTTCATCCAAGCAGTGAATTTTTTAGCCATCTTTGTGGGACTATTAGAGATTCCTGAGGGTCCAGAATTTAACGGTGTCAGAAAGGGGCCAAGTTTATAGTAGTTTGACATGATTTTGAGCCATGAATTCAATGATGTAGTCCATTTCGTCAGTAGATCTTCGCATTTTCAGGCTATCGTTGAAAGTGGGGATAAATGATGTAGTGATGTCATGTCTTTCTACTAATTCGTTGAGATGATGATTTTTTTGTTGAGATCCTTGTTATCATTATGTTTGGAGGATACTTGTATGCCACGTCATGTGAGAATTTATTGCTTGTCATGTTGAGGGAGGGCCCATATGAGTGAGAGTTCCTATAGGAGAACGTCTCGTGGAGAGACATGCCACTCTTGTTGAGGGAATTTATCCTTGTAATGGCAAAGAATGTATTATGTACTCATCATCATCTTGCAGCATTTAATGGAACGGCCTCCCCAATATTAACTTCGGGCCCGAAGACGTAACCCACACTAGGTGAAATTCATTATCAATGTGTTTTGGGTTCTTTGATTTGATGGTTGTCGTTATGTATCATATTCTTTAAAGCATGCACATGTGGCTTTTCATACTCTTTCATATGAAATTATGCTAACATCACAGAAGTAAAAGATATTGGTTAATTCCAGCAGCTGAAGAGATCAGGATCAACCGCAAAAGGAAATTAAGCATGCACAAAATTCAAGAAAATTAAAATAGTAAGATTCATTTAGTGAAGGAGTATTGGTGCTGAAAATTTTAATTAAGGTATCTTTGTTCTTAAAAAAATCTCAATTAAGGTATTTTTATTCTCCAAAAAATATTAAACTATATAATGTGTAACCTATGATAATGAAATAAGATTTTTTTTTTTAGTTTAATTTTTCTGTAAGGTATGTTTGTTCTTCAAAAAAATTCAATTAAGGTATGTTTATTCTCCAAAAATGATTAAACTATATAATGTGTAACTTATTATTTTTTTTGTAAATTTAGCCTTACTTCACATTGGGACAACAAACTCACCAACACCCCATTTCTCATTAAACTTGGCCTTGAGAAAATTACACAAAAAATATTATGTTATGTTTTCCCTGTAAAAAATGATATAAGATTATTTACCAAAACTTGAAACATATTCAACAAATATCAACTATTATTACTTGTAAAATGTTGCATAAAATTGGAGTACTTGTAAAACATATTGCACATAAAAACGCATATTTACATTAGATTAATCACATTTATAAATACATAAATTATTGGTTGAAGATAGAAATTCTATCTTAACCACACAATCACTCAGTTGAACAAATATCTCAACCAAACACTAATCTAGGAACTATTTTAGTTGGACTAAATATCTCATATCCAGCTAATTAAAAAATGCATTTAATGATGAGGAACATCAATCAATATGCACAAGACAAGTAGGAGTTTAATATCCAAGTCCCTCCCTTAACGAGTAGTTGACTTTCATATTCTTGTTTGCAAAGCCTTCATTAGCTTCTTTAAACATCTTTGGAATCATATAGAGTGAACTCCAACTCCATCAAGTTGTCTCATAACCCTCATAAAGGTCTAGTTGGCAAACTGGATTCCAAAGTTCCACTTGAATTCCTGAATCACAGATCTCCTAAAGTAAATTACTGGCAGCATCCCAAGTTTTCACATAAACTAATGAGAATACCACTCCCATGTCTTCAACAAATGAGGGATCCTTCCCTAGATCCACAACCGCCAAACTATCTGGAAAACCATCTGTATTGAGTTTTACACCACTTCATCTCTTAAATAGTAGCTTCAGGCACAATCAACTACCTCTTTGCAATAAAAATTGAACTACTAGTCATTCTATGGACGAGCTCCCATCTACCGAGATACATGGGTGCTAACTATTGTACTCGCTAGTTATATAGAAGAGTCATCTAGATACGCAATATATCCAAAGTTAGTTATTACATCATGACCTTTTTATTTGATTTTGAAATTTCATTATCACTTAATTTACAAACAAATTATAACACTAATAATTTAACTACTACACACTACTATACTAGCAAGAGCACATGATCTAAGATGTTATCATAAAAAATCACAAACATTCAGGTCCCAAAATTATCATAGATTTCCCTAACACATCACTCAAATAGCTTTAATCTCGTACTCCCATGATCTCAATTTCATCCATCATCATTTATGTTGTGGTTCAAGAGTTTGAAATATTGTCTAAACATTGAGTTCATGTCACTGGTAATCACATTTCATTCATTGGAAATGACAGAAACCTTGCGCTCATTTGTAATACTGAGAGAGAGAGAGAGAGAGAGAGAGATATCTCCTACAATATCTTTTTAGTGGCATAAGTCACAACCCAATACAAGAATAATAGTGTTTGACCTCTCTGAAATTGCAAAAACTACCAATATAGCAAGTCATGTGCATGTCCCATGTCTAGACCTTATATTGGTAGTTGGTGTTGTGAAAAAGAATGGGATGAAACCTATGTTCCCATCCTTGCCAAGCTAATCTGTCTGATTGACAATGAATCATAAAGATACAAAATTTGATAACTCTAATCATGGTCTAACTTCAAACTCAAAGCATAACACATTAAAATCAGCCAACAAAACATTCAGGAACTGTTAGAGCCTAGATTGACCTCAGGCTAAAGGGAGGCAATCCTAGGGTAACCACAAACCACGCTTAACCTGGTAGCTAGCCCTACCAGGTTGGGAGAGGGCTCTATCCTTGTCAATCTTAGTTGAGATGACTAAATAAAATATGGATTTTAGGCTAGGTATAGTAGCTCTAGGGTTTTTGATTGATCTTGAAGGTTTTGTTGCCGGATCAAATGGAGCAAGCGGCTTTGGGTCTGGTAAATCAAGTCAGAATTGCAGGGTGTTCTGTGGGGCGAGGTAGGTAAGTGTTTTGGCACTTAGAATTGAGTGAGATGGTAGGTCTGAGACTAGTGAGGAGCTGAGGAGGGAATGCAGAGATCATGAGTCCTCTTCAAACAGCTGAAAACATCAAAAACTAAATGTATTCCCATGGCAGAGCACTGTTACCAATGTATTCTACCTATCTATATTGATTTCATTTAGTTTAGAAGAATGAATTAGATTTTGGCACACATAACACATGAGAAAAACTAATGACAGAAGGAGAAACAATGCAAAAACACATTACCACATGAATCCCACAAAAATAGCTACAAATCTTGGTTTATTTCCCTGCCAAACTGCTATAGAGATATATAATGTAGCTCAGAGCATCCAAGAGAGTCCAACCCTTACAAATGACTGAAAAAATACATAATATAGGCATAAAACCACCTATGCTAGCCATCATGGGTCGAATCCATGAGAAGAGGGGTGGTTTCAACCATTTCTAAACTAAGAACAGGAATATAGGCAGTGGAACAACTTGCCTCTAAAACCATGGAAACTAATTCATTCACCCCCAAACCACCTCAAAATGATGAATTTACCCTCTAGAGTCATTTTAAAATCACATTTACATAGAATAGCATCATTTACACTCATAAATTCATCTAATATGAAAGAAAAAGTCAACTTGTAGAAAAACTAGGCGAAATTTTGATTTTTGAGCAAAACTAGCAAAATTCATCGTATGCGAAGCGCCACCGTTCCTATGCACATCACCTTTTCAGACCCAGTTTTGGAGGCCTTCCCCTTGACCAAATTGAGCCCAAGATAGATCGTTGGAAATGTACTCCTATGTAGTTTATAGAACATCTTGAATTTTTTCATTTGGAGGTCATTTTCTCCCTCAAAATTGGAATCTCCCAAGACTGATTCCTGTGTGTCCAAAAAGTGGCAGAGAGGGCATTGTTTGATGGTTTTTTGACCTTTAAGTGACCTAGATTTGCTCCAAATTTGCTGAAACTTTTTGGATTTGCTTATTTTTTCATGCTGAATCCAAATATGCCAGCCATTCTTCCAACAAGTACCCCAGTCAAAAGCGCATCGCCGGTGGCGCTGCGCACCTATTGCAATTTCCTGTGTTGCAAAATTTAAAATTTGAAAATTGCAAAATTTTACCAAAATTTTCCCAAAATTGGCACAAGGCACCCTCATGCACTACTTTGATGAGCTAATGAGGCATCAAATAGGATTTCCAATTTGTCTTGCTCCTCATTGTCCATTAAGGCTTTCCTCAACCTAGCCTTAAGCTTCCTCATTCTTATGTTGCGTATTTTGTTCCGGGTCATGCAGTGATAGACCATGTGGCGAAGCTTATTTTTGTCTCTGTTAGCCCTCTCAATCAACTTCTCAAGGTGTATGTTGACCCACTCAAGACAAATCTCCCTAGGAATTTCAATTTCCTTTGCCTTTTTTCTTCTAGCCTTGCCTCTTCACTGCCTAGTCACTTGGCCTTTTTCATTGTTTGTGAACACTTGTGGTGAATGATGAGATAGGGTGGATGGATGAAAGATGAATATGAAGAGATTTTAGGATGAGTAGATGAGAGTGAATGGGAGTGTGAATGGAATTTAGGGAGTGAAGGGTTTTGGGATTTAGGGAGTGAGTAGGATTTTGTATTTAGGGTATAGGGTTTTAGGAATAGTGTATAGTTTTGGGAGTTTATGTGTGGAAATGGGGTGTATGTAGGATAGGGTTTTATATGGGGGATAGGGTTTTAGTATGTAGGGTTTGAGAATTGGGAAAATAGATGAAGGGAATGAGGTTTTAGGGAGTAGTGAATGAAGGAAATAAAACAACAATAAATAAGTGAACTTTCAAAATCTATGAGACAGTTTTTAAGAAAACTAGGGTTTAGTTTTTTGAGAGATGAAAATCACAAAAAATGATAAAAAAAACCCCTTTTTTAATCGGATGGAGGGCTTTACTTACTTGACAAGAGGCCAATTTAGCAATTTAAGGAAAATTAGAATGATTTGTATCAGTTTGGAGGTCACTAGCCAGGTGCGCAACGCCTTTTCTATGCTTAGCGCCAGTGTATTTTTCCACTGCCATAAACTCCCAAGTGCGCATCGCCTTTTCTATGCGCAGCCCTGGCTACCAGGTGCGCAACGCCTTTTTTCAGACCACTTTTGGAGACCTTCCCGGTATTAAAATTGGGCGTGTGATAGCAATTTGGAAAGCTTATCGAGTCTACTTTCCATAACATCTTGAATTTTCAAATTTGGAGTTCATTTTCCCTGTCAAAAGTCCAATCTCCCAAGACTGGTCAAAATGTGCAGAATGAGGTTGCCTAAATGAAGAGTGTTGTTGCAGTCAACTTTTGAAGTTCTTTCTCACCTCCAAATTGAGCTCATGATAGCTCATTGGAAATATATCTTTGTCTAGTTATCAGTTGACTGATCAAGCAAGTCATTTGGTCATTCCATCTAGGAGAAAAATTGATTTTACCAAGGTCACTCCAGAGGTGTAGCAACCCTCCTAAGGCAACTGTATTTTTGAAATTTCTCTAAAACCATGACACCTATGTAAAAATTGAAGGATATTTCTCTTCTTGGGTCAATTATGGACAAAAACCTCTCTCACTTTTGTCAAATTCATATTCTATTTCTCAGAAACATCATTTGAGTAAAACCTATCTTGATGTGTGGAACAGGGGATTTGTAGAAATGAAGGGAAATGAAGGGGATAAGGGGCTTCTAAATTCTTGAGAAACTTTTGGGAAGTAGGAACGGATGTTAGGAAGTAGGGGAAAGTGAAATTTCAAATATTGAGTGAGGGGAAGGGGTCCAAAAGCGAAAAACACAGGCCTAGCCTAGAAAATTGTCAAATTGTAACAATAAGCTAGGGTTTGTGGGAAAATGATGAATTTGAGGGATGTCAGTGACGGGAAGTGTTTAAGAAGGTACATTAAGGATAAGGGAAGGTGTATGAGCATAATGATACAATTTTTGTTGATGATTTGACCATTTAAGAGAAATTACCTTCAAAACCGTAGGAGAGGGAAATGAACCTTACCTAAGCACAACTGAAGCACGAACAAAGTGTAAAATGACCCATTGGAACATGAAATGATGAGGACAACTCTTTGAATGATGGTACACTCAACTGAATGGTGACATGGACCGATACTTAGAAAACTTTGGAAGGAGCGAAAACAATCCTAGACCTAATACCTAGTGGCCAAATTTTACTTGAAGACTTAGTGAAATGACAAAATTTGACTTTGACACCCTAATACCACTTTATAAGAGCATATTTAATCACTGGTAGAAGGCTTTCAAAGACCGAAACTAACAGGAACAACCGCTCGGGATCTCTTTCACATAGGATGCCCGTGAAAATTTTGCTCCCTCCCAACGACATGTGATGAATTGGCATCTTCTTCATGGGTTTGCACACCCTCTGCTATGGCGATTATCAGCCAAATAGAGTATGAGAACTACTAATGATGAAACTGAGGAGATCATGAACAACTCTGTTACGCAAAGGTCTTGAGAAAGCATAGCTCAAACACAAAATCTTACATATGTAAAATTCCACTAAAACAAAGGCACACATCCATAATGAGAAGATGTGGAAATCAAAAAATGTGCTACCTTGTCTTCACTATGCTTGGGTTGATAATTTTGTCATGCCAGAGATTTTGTACATGGGTTCTCTTTTCACTTTTATGGTTGTTCTACAAATGGATACAACATGTTGTCTCTTTTTTATGCAATGGATATGCTTTTCCTACCAAAAATATACACAAACATCTTCACGCACTTCATCTACAGACTATATCATGGGCCCTCCCTTAAGGGAGTTGCCCACAGAACTATTGGCTCTGATACCAAGTTGTAAAACAAATTACACACAAAAACCCATATTTACATTAGATTAATCACATTTATAAATACATCAATCATTGGTTGAAGATAGAAATTCTATCTTAACTACACAATCACTTAGTTGAACAAATCTCTCAACCAAACACTAATCTAGGAACTATTTTAGTTGGACTAAATTTCTTAGATCAAACTAATTAAAAAATGCATTTAATGATGAGGAACATCAATCAATATGCACAAGACACGTAGGAGTTAAATCTCCAAGTCTTACAAAACTAAAATGTTACATGGAAAAATTACATAAACTATTATAATAGTTAAAACATGTTTGTGTGAAGTAAATTTTATCAAGGCAAAATAATTATATTATTAGATTAAAAATAATTAGTATCTCAAGTATATAATTTAAGTAAATTGATATCAAAGTTAAAAATGTTTTTGTGTGAGTTAATTTTTTTGAAAGAAAAAAATAATTAGTGTTTCTCATATATAATAAGTATTTATGATCAAATTTATTCAAGTAAAAAATAATAAGTATTTGAGATATATAAACTACATAAATTAATATCATAGTTAAAATGTTTTTGTGTGGGTAAATTTTATCCAAGTAAAAATTAATAAGTGTTTCAAATATATGAAAGAAAAACTAATAAGTACACACACACGCAGGCACACACATATATATCATTTTTGTCATAGGTAAAAACCAACATAGATCCATCTTAATTCCAGTTCTACCAAGGGCATAGAGGGATCAAATCTGTCAAGATGGAAACCTCTTTTTAAGTGAAAACTTGAGGAAAGGTTTGCACCTCCAAAGAATTGATCCCTTGTAACCCTTGGTAGATCCGAAGTTAAGATGGATCTATGTTGGTCATATTACATTCATGGTAGATGAACACATCCCACACATATTTAGCTAAACTCAAAATTGATAACTATAATATAATGTCAATACTGAAATGATTGCTTCCTAGCAATGTCTAGGCTCTAAGATTTATTTCCGGGGCCAGAGATAAGCGGGAAACAAGGCTTCAGAAAGAAAGTTAGTGAGATAATAACAATATAGGCCATTCCTGAACTATTTTTTCTCCTATAAATACGTCATCTTTTAGTATTTAAATTTCATTTCAATCAAATTTGAGACCAATTTATGATATTTTTTGCTCCTATTTGTTGGAGTTGTCCTATATTATATATTATAAAATAATTTACGTTAATATACTTAATTACTCAACAAGTTACGAGTAATAAAACTTAAACACTATTTTTTTTATTTTTTTTTTTTTTTTAACAAAGTCGGTTACTTTTATATTATAAAATTCAGATCCAAAGGTCTATTACATAGATATCGGAGGTGGGGGCAAAGAGGGTCAAAACCGGGTACGCAGACCCATATTCCTCGATGCTACCTCTATGACTGAAATTAAAAAGAAAACGGCTATATTGCCTGACAAACACACCACCTATCCTACGAAATTGACAGACCATACTATCTTAAGGGAGTTTCTGAGTAACTGAATCATCTGGCATTGGGATTCTCCTGGCACTGATTCTTGTGGATGTCTCAGCTTGATGGCTCTGAGTAAGGGATCTGATCTGCTGCACCGCTTCCTCCAGATGGCTGCATCTTCCTTTCAAATTTTCGATTTCTGCCTTCTGCTTCTCAAGTTTCTTCCGCTTTGATCTGTTGTCCACTTCGTAATCTTCCTTCAGCTCATTGAAATGCTTAACGAAACTATTGATCATGACTGTATGGGCTTTGCACATGGTGCAATCTCTGCTGAAGAGCCTGTCTAGATTAATAGCTGGTTGAATTGGGTTCTGCTGATCCTGATTGTCCGCCATGCTTAACAGATTGCAAGAAGTTGGACCGAGATGGAAGAGATGACGGTCCTGGAGCAGAGGATGGTCTGGGAGAGAAGTGCTGGTGCAAAGAAGTGAAATTAGGGAAGAGGAGAGCGGACACTGAGGGAGGAAGAAAATAGCCTGCGAGGGTGAGCCCGCTCCTCTGCAACTGTCGAGACACAAAAGATCAGTAACAAATAAAGCAACAGAGCAAACTCTATCATTTACCAGAGTCGGGAGGCGCTGCACTGGATCCTCACACGTGATGACCGCTTCAGGGAGGAGCCTTCGTTTGGAGAGATCACTGAGATGGAGCCTTTTGATGAAATGCACTGTGAGGAGACTCATAGCAATGCAGCAATAAATAGGGATAGAGAGCTTGTCTTGATGCGTCGTCCAGTTCTGAGCAGATCTAGTCTTGGGAGGGAGGAGATCCTCAGAAATGATTTCTCTGATGTGAAAACGCTTGCAGAGGGGATGGTCTCGATCGCGCGCCCTGAGAATGGTTGCGCTGCTCAGAGGCAGAGTCACGAGGGGACCGTGCTTAGTGATCATACTCGGATTCTAAGAAAGGATAAGATTCTTACGCTGCCAGGTTTGAATCCCGAGAGGATTTGTGAGAGAGGAGGGGGATTTAGGAAATGAACGGGTACTTATGAAGTGATTCCTGAGGTGACTTGTGGGCAGGAGCAAAGGGGTGGGGAAGGCCTGACTATGGGATGGCTTTTTCATAAACCTCATTGTTTTCCTTGACCTGACCTGTCTGCCTATTCGTGGCCTTATTTGCTTGTTCATCTGCTTCTGTATTATTTCCCCTTAGAACATGCTTGAAGGTGACCTCCTTGATGCTTCTTAGAATCTCCATTATCCTGGCTTTAATACTGTTTAGTGCAACTTGCTTGAAGTCTTTCCCAGAGGTCAAGGCCGCTATAATAATTGCAGAGTCACCCATGATGAGAAGGTTTTGGAGGCCTAGATTTCTGGCGATAGAGGTCCCCAGGAGGAGGTTGTAGGCCTCTGCCTTGTTGTTGGTCATGCTGCCTAGTCCCCATTCATATTTGACTATGGTTTTCCCCTGAGAATCCTTGATTATTCCTCCGGCTCCAGCTTGACCCGGGTTATTTTTTGAGGCGCCATCGAAATGGAGAGTAGGTCTTTTTTGCTTTTGTATCCAGTTGTTGACTTCTTCCTTAGTTCCTCTCAGTTTCCAATCCGAATTTCCTTTTCCTTTGAATTCGTTGTTTTGATTTCTTGTATCATACTTGAATTTGTTCATCCACTCTTTGAGGCTTGCATCTATCAGTTCCTGCTCTGTTTGGCTTATCCCATTTGTTTCAATGGTCTCAGTGACTAGTGCAATCATTTTGGCAATAGTCCTGGAAATGTCTGGCTTCATGTTGTTGAAAATGCACTTGTTCCTGGCAATCCAAATCTGCCAGCATAGTTTTGATGGGATGCTATTCCACATCCTTGTAGCTAGGTTCTTTTTTTTGTTAGCTTGGGGAAGGCTATGTTCCCATCTTTTCTGAAGGAGGGTGATCTGATTGGGGAGATCGCCTATGGTTATAGGGCTGGTGATGAGATTCCAACAGGACTTAGCGAAGGGACACTCTATAAAGAGGTGACTACAACTTTCCTCCTCCTCCCTACACATGCAGCATATTGAGGGGCCATAGATGCCCTTCTTCCTTAATTTTTCTGCAGTAAGAATTTTCCCATGAAGGAGGGTCCAATTGAACAATTTGACCTTTGGCAGACATTCTACTTTCCAAACTGCTTTGTGAAGAGACCAACTGTTTATTGTAGAAGCGTTTTGGAGGACTCTGTATCCCTCCTTGACCGTGTAGTTGCCTCCGTTTGGATCCCAAACGAACTTGTCCTCTGTCAAACGATTTATAGGAGCTGAGCCAATGAGAGAATTCTTCAGTTCAGTCCAGGTGTTCCTTAGGTCATTGGGGAGGGTGAGTGATTTCCAACCTTTCCAGCAGTTTTGATCCCAGAGAGAGATGTCATAGAGTGTTTTGATGTTTGCCTCTTTCATCCATTGTTGCAGAGGCCCGAATTTTTGAAGAGATCCTCTAGCCTCCGAGCCCATAATTCTGTCCTCCCAAATGCTGATACCTCTCCCATTGCCCGGAGCTTGTGAGATATTAGGTTTGAATTGGGGGAGAGATTTCTTGATCAGCTTCCACACTGGGGTACTTTGTCTGTCAATAATGGATTCTGAGAGGATATTACTGTTGGCCCCATTCAGATATTTTCTCTTGATGATCTCTGTCCACCAAGCTCCTCGCTCACTGAGGATCCTCCAGATTAGTTTGAAGCCCATAGCCATGTTTGCTAACCTTGGAACTCTTATTCCTAGCCCTCCTTTTGCTAAAGGGAGAATGACCTTACTCCATTTGACCAAGCTGAACTTTTTTGTATCTTGCTTCCCTCCTTGCCACAAAAAGCTTCGGATTATCAGCTCCATGTGCTTGTGGATGCTCGCTGGAGCAAAAGTGGTGGCGAATTGATAGATTGGGAGGGCTGAAAGGATGGCCTTAATGAGAATTGTTCTGCCTGCTAAGTTAAGCCAATACACTCCCCAGCTCTGAAGCTTCCCTCTCAATTTTTCAATTAATTTGACCCATATCTCAGATTTGATCGTTTCCTTGGCTAAAGGCAGCCCCAAGTACATAAAGTAGGACCAATTCCCTTGGGCAGGGATCTCCATGATTAAGGAGATTCGCTGGGTTATATGTCTTGGAACATTCCAAGTGTAGATCATACATTTTTTGTTATTTAATTTACCTCCAGAAGCTTGGAGGAAGAGGTCCAGCGTTTCCTTGAACCTTCGAGCCATAAGGCTTGAAGCGCCACCGATTAAGAGGGTGTCATCAGCAAAAAGAGAGTGGTTGATCCCTTTGGACCCTCGGACTATATCGATCCCTGTTATTTCCTTTTTCCTTCGTTTATTCTCCAGATGCAGGCTTAGGGTCTCAGCCATGATGATATAGAGAAAGGGAGACAGCGGGCATCCTTGCCTCAGACCTCTTGAACTTTTGAAGGCGATGCCGGGCCTACCATTAATGAGGGGGGCAGTCCAGTTGGAGGAAATGCAATCCATGATCCTGCCCACAAAGTGTTCAGAGATGCCAAAAGTCTTTAGGACGGCCTGGAGGAATGAATGGTTAACCCGATCAAAGGCGTTCACCATGTCGAGTTTGATGATCATTCCCCTTTCCTTTCTTGACATACTGCTGTGAATTGCCTCCTGTATGAGAATTACATTATCCGTGATATGCCTCCTGGGGACGAAGCCGCCTTGGTTTTCAGAAATGAGAGAAGGAAGAATTTTTTTAATCCTGTTTGCCAAGATTTTGGAGATGATTTTGTAAGAAACGTTGCACAATGATATAGGGCGGAATCTATCAAAGGATTGAGGGTTAGGGTCTTTGGGGATCAGAGCCAGATGGGAGGATTTGATGCTGCTGCCCATTTTGCATTTGGTGAAGAAGTTTTTGGCCATTCTTATATAATCCTTCTTGATAATTTCCCAGTGTGATCTGTAGAAGGCCACTGTGAAACCATCTGGCCTAGGGGCCTTGTCCATAGGCATGCTGTGCAAAGACCATTCAATTTCCTCCAGCGTGATTTCCTTGTCCAGGTCTGCATTTTGGGCTTCTGAGATCTTGTTCTTGATTATACTAAGGAAGTCCGGGTTTTCCAGGTAATGAGGATCAGCGGTTAAGAGAGTTTTAAAGTGTTGGGACGCTGCCTCCTTGATCTTCTCTTGTTCTGTTACAACCCTTCCATCAACCATTATCCTTTCAATGTTATTCCCTGCTCGCCTTAGTTTGAGATTATTATGGAAGAAAGAGGTATTTTTATCACCTGATTTGAGCCAGAGACATCGTGATTTTTGTCTTTGCTCTTCCTCTTCTAATCGGTTCTGATTGTACATTTCCTTGTACAGTTCGTTTTCTGCTCTTTGATCATCTTCACTAACTTGGACGTTTTCCTTTTCTTGACTCCACTGATTTAGTTTCGCTTGGAGATCGCTTTTCTGTTTTCCCTGCTCCACTGCGTATTGCCGAGCCCAGTGCTTGATGGCGGTCCTTAGAAGTTTAAGCTTGGTTTCCCAGATGAAATGAGGGGATCCCAAGATATCCCTTGCCCATTGATCCTTTACCAGGTTTCTGAAGTCTTCTCTGCTGTCCCACGCTTTATTATATTTAAAGGGAAGAGGTCCCATATTTTCCCCTTTGTCCAATTGTAGGGCCACTGGCTTGTGGTCTGAAATGAAACCTTGGATTATTGTGCTTTGAATTCTTGGAAAGTTAGCCACTATTCTCTCTTGAACCAGTATCCGATCCAGCCTCTCTTTGATGTTGTTTTGACCTGTCCTCTTATTTGACCATGTGAAGCGCCCATTTTTGGGAGGAATGTCTACTAGATTGTGTGTTTGAATGATTTCTTCTAATGCCTCTCTTGAGGGATCAGCATAGAAGTTCCCTCCCATCTTCTCTTCTGCACTCCTGATTAAGTTCAGATCTCCTCCCAGGAAGATGTTCCTTCCTTGGGCATTCAAAAGGTCTAGGGAGATTGACTCCCAGCAAGAAGCTTTGTCTCTGAAGTGGGGAGGGGCGTAGACATTATATATAGAGAACTCTTCTGTCGTGACTGAGCTTTGCATGTCTAACCTGATCCACCATCTGTTCTGCTTGTGATCTTTTAGTTTCCATTTGCTTTTGTCCCAAATTGTCCCTATTCCACCTGAGGCTCCCATTGCACTCATAGCTATTCCTTCATAATTTCTACTTCTTTTCATGCTGTTTTGGAATTCCTGGTCAGTAATTTTGGTCTCCTGGAGTAGGAGGAAGTCTGGATGTTCTAATTTAAGAAGGTCTCGGACTGCATTGGCTTTTAGGGAGGAGCCCATCCCCCTACAGTTCCAAGAGACCAAAATCATCATTTACCATTTTTGTTGTAGACCCCGGATTTCTCTTTCATCTTCTCTCCGCTTCCTTTGGTCTTGTCTAAATATGAATCCATTGGCTACTGAGCCCCCGTGGCCATTTATTTGGCCGCTAGCTCATCCCTTATCTCTTTGTTTGACTTCCTTCCCGCTTTTCTTGGTGGGTCAGTGGAGGTGATGTTTTCTTTTGATTTGTTCCTAGTTAGGATTCTTTTGACTGATGGGATGGGGGAGCTCTGCCGAGGAGAGGAGGGGGTTTCCATGGGGCCTTTCGGAGAGGGGGGAGGGGAAGGGGGTTCCTTTGTAGACAGAGATTCGAAAGGATTGATGGAGCGAGGGGAGGAAGGGCCGGCTCCCGAGGGCTGGGAATGGGGGATGAGGGATTCAGAGGGGGGTTTTGAGGATGTTCTTGGAGGGGGGTTTGGTTTTTTCCTCTTGACAGTTTCCCATGCTTCTTCTAATGTTTCTACAGTGTTAATTGAGTCTAAAGGTTTAGATTTACTGCATATATTAGCAAAATGTCCGTATTCATGACATACCTTGCACTTGAATGGCAGCTGCTCGTAGTCCACTTGCTGTATGTGCGTCCACTGGTCGACTTTGAGTTTGATTGCTTCTGGTAACCCTTTCCCCAAATCCACTTCAACACATATTCGAGCACATGTGTGCATGTTCTCCTTTGGCTCCGATCTATCAATGTATTTCCCCACAACGTTCCCAATGGCTCTAACAGATTCATCTCCCCAGCAATGCAGAGGCAAGTGGGGAAGGCGAACCCATACCGGAACAGCGTTGGGGACATCCATCTCAGGATCGAAATCGTGGGTCCATCTATTGAGATAAAGACCTCGAGTGTCCATAAAGTAAGGCCCGTTTCGGAAGATGAGATTACGGTCCTCTACAGTCTCGAAGAGGAAGGTGAAAAACCCCCTTCCACAGAATCTTATTGCTATCTTTCCTTGAACCATCGAGTTCCAGTTTCTCTCTACCCATCGTTGAACAGTGCGGGGTGAAGGCCATAGCCTCGTGAACTGGCCAACCAGGCCTCTCTCTGCAAGAGCAACAACTGATCTTCTTGGTAGGGCTGGGGGGAGCGAGACTTCCGGAATTTCATCGAGTTTTTTAATGAACTTTGAGGCTGAAGGGCGGATTTTCTCCGAGGCATTCTCAGGGATGAGCGAAGCGAAGGACTTCATCAGATCATCTGGATCCCTGAAGGGGGGATCCATGGCAGGCCGAGGGCTCAGCGCAGCAGGCGCTCCAGCGGAGGATCCGAGGGAGGGCAGAAGGCCCTGGAGAAAGAAGGGGCAGGGGCCAGGTGGGAAGCAGGGGGGAGGCAGCCCAGCAGCGGTTGCTGCCAGGCGCAGGCGCGCACAGGGGGATCAGAAGCGCAGCAAGGCGCGGCAGCACAGGGCGCCAGCTCATTCTCTCTAAATCAATTAATATTTAATCAACTAAAATTTTTTTATTACAATTAAAAATTCTAGATTTTTGTTATTTAAATATATTTTCGAAATTATGATTTAACATATTTAAAATATATTTTTGATATATAAATAAAGTCAACACTCTAAAAAACTAGAAAATACTGAATTTAAAAATTAACAATTAAACTCAAACTAAAAAATACTTTAATTTTCATTTAACAAGTTAAACAAAATTTTAATTAAAATTACCTACCCACTTTGATTAAAATTACCTTAAAAACAATACCAAAAAACCATTTCATTTCATCCACTAATTCTACGCCATGAAAAAATACCATAAATACCATAATGAAATATTGATAAACTACAAAGTCAAAATGAAAATAAATCTCATTTAGTCGAGGGGCAAATGTAGTGACCTTTTAGATTTTGTTGAGCACTAACACTAATCTATGTTTATTATATTGATTAATGAATTCAAAATTAACAGACTCCTAACATTTTCCAAGAAATAAGGAGGCTGGTTTTGGATGTGAGTCTGATTCAAGAGACTTGAGGGTGGATGGCCAATTTTTATCCAAATTAACGTTGAGCGATAGAATTTTCCAAAATTCTGGGAAGCTGGTTTTTCGTGTGAGTCTCATTCAATACCGTTGAGGGTGGATGGCCAGTGAATGGTTAATCGTTATTAAAACCAGGAGAGAAGCCGTCTACCCCAACTCACTCAACCTAACCTATTTTGAAAAATCAAAAAATGTTAATGAAGGCGTTACAAACAATGTTATTGTTGCATGTGCACAGTTCAAAACAAATGGCGAGTAGGGAGACACAGTAAGAAATCAATGTATACAGAGATTAGCACAGAGAGTTTGCTTTGCTATAATAACAGGTGCAATTACTCCGATACAAAGGCAGTTGCATAAGTGCCCACTTCGGAATTTGTGACTTTCAGTCTGCAATTTTTTCCAAATGGCGAGCTCTGCCATGGCTCAAGGGTTTGGAGGGTTTACAGCCATAATGCCTTCTTTTTCTTCCTCTAACAGATTGCTGCTAGGCGTCTCCAAGCCTTCACCAGGTAAAGCGCAAGCTCTGTTATAAACTAATTTTAGGAGAACTTTAACGCTCAGTAAATGTCTGTCTGTTTTTTGCTTTTTACTGAAAATCCCTATTAAGTCTGTAAACTCTAGTTGTTTTGTTGTCGGAATCTCAACCGGGGTTTTAATATCTATATCAGAGGTTCTGAAGGACCTGTATCCTTCTGTTAGCGGAAGGTAGATTTAACAAATAAAATGTGTTGACTTCCACAAGCTGTTGAGTTAGGGGAAGTTTCTGCAGGCACTGACATATAATATGCGGTGGATCTGTGATTAGTTGAATTTGGCCCACAATCATACTTGCAATCTGAATTTGCATGTTTAACACAAGTCAGATTAACTCCGTGAGTTTATTATGAGTCAAATTGTTTTGATGATTTTGAATCACGAATTTCTCATAAAGGAGCACTCATTTTCCTTGTTTTCCTTTTCCGATTTCAGAATTGACAGCCAGTAGGCTTGTACATTTTCCAGAATCCATGGTGTGTTGTAGTATGCGGTCTCTATGTACTTTGAGTTGAATTATTATTGAAATTTGCGTCACACGAGAGAACTGTAATCGTTCATATTAATGGAAAACTACCATTTTCGCTGAAATTTAGTGTATTTCTGTATTTAAATGTTATTTTAATTGCCTGATGCAAATTGTGAGTTTTGCACGACTTTGAGTCAATTCTTACTCTTCAGCCGTGCTGATTCATTCTTCCAGTGAGTTGGTAACTTTGCTTAATTCTTCACCTTTTTATTGGTATTCTAGAATGGAAGAGGAGTTCAATTATGATCAGATTGGATGCTTCGTTTTCTCAATATTCAAATTCAAGGAAACGAGCTTCGAAATTGGTTCCCAGTGCTGTGGCGGTGAGATTTCCAAACTCGGCTCCATCTTGTTGTTTCTTTGGCAGTCTAAATGCAGGCACGCAATATACTTCTATATAAAAACAAGTTATTGAACTATTTTGAATGCAACATAATGAGCCCTGGAATTCATTTTTACATAGAAACATGCTTTTGAACTGTTTGAGGAACAATGGAATGATCTCTTTGATGGGTTAGCTGAAATCTTCCGGGGGTCAATACTAAACTTGTAGGACCAGCTTCCATTCCAGTTGAGTTTGGCTTAAAAATTGGTGGGACTATTGCTTGATGTTTATTTTGTAGCTGCTATTTGGATATATCATAATTTATTAAAAAATTCACAGCCACATGTTTTTCTGTAGTATTTGATGCCCAAAATATGCTTATTTTCATGTAATGTTGCTGGTTTGTAACGGCTTTCATTCATTGAAAATTTACAACATTCAGTCTGTTTGTTGACATCGTGTGATACCAACTTTCTCCTTTTATCACCAATTGATTTCAGCATCTCCTTGTTCCTTGCATACGTGTAGCGGCAGCCTTTATTTATTGGTTATATGTAGTGGGCAATTTGTTCTTGCCATTATCTGACGACCAAAATTTCCCCAGAACGTGAGAGGAATTGAGGTCAAAATGCAATCTCCCATTTCATTTCAGTGGTAGATTTTAATCTCTATTGCAATCATTTCCCCGAAACCACACCAACTGCCTGCAGAGCATGCATGCGCATTCATTGCACCTCTCCTTATCTATCGAGCTCTCTCTGGTTGAGCAAGTTTTCTTCCTTTCTTAATTTGGAAGAACAAGTGCCTTACTTATTGACTGATTTTTGTAGTGCATTTGTCAGATCAGTCATATACTTGGGAATTTTAGCCCATTCCTGCACCTACTCATACATATAAGGCTGCCTCTTTGATGAGGGTAAATGTTCCCTGCCATTATGAAAAACAATTGTGTGACTGATTATTGCAGATATAATGACATATGCTGGGGACGAGGTCACCGTTATCCTTTTTTTCTTTGTTTCTGTATAGATTTTTAGTTTCCCTCAATGAATGATTAGTCTTTTGCAAGTATTGGGATTTTTTTTCATTTTCTTCTTTGAGGGCCAGTTTTCAATTGTTTCCAGAATGTGAAGGGCATAATATCTGTTAAATTTTGACGGACATTACAACACTATTTATCAAGTACTTGCTTTTCTAGCATGTATGAACTAGCTGGTACTTTGGTTGGTGTTTTGTAATGGGAAAGTTTGCTGTTTCTAGTGTCCAATGGCCAGATATTTTACTGGCATATGTTGGGAATTTAAGCATCTTTTTATAGTTGCTTTAAATAACAACTTCTTGTTGTAAGAATATGATGGCAAGATATCCTTTTACTCTTGACTGACGTTATGATTTTTTTTTATCGATAAAAAAAACTGTATATTCGATATTTCAAGGAGAAATAAAAAGATACATGCCATTGTACCTTGGCATCGCAGAGGATCTGATCACTCTACTGCTTTTTCAAACAAAAATATGAAATCTATCTAAAGAGAGTCTGTTATGATAGTCTTCCAGTTAAACCCTGGCCTTCTCTCAGGCATAAAGTACCTGTAACACCCATTAAAGTTCATTCAGGTCTGAAAATACAGTCCACTTCAAAGTTTTAAGCTTGCTTTTCCAGTTTACAAAATATCACAACAAAAATGCAATTTTTTCTTTTAAAGAAAAAATGATCAAAGAACTTTATTTCAATCAGCTTCATCTAAATATAGAGATTTGGCCTCTTCAGGAAGAGGACCCCTTTCATCAATTTGAGATAACACCCATAGGCATTCTTGTAGAGTTAGGGCTTCTGTTGACACCTTATCAGCTTTCTCGTTAAGCTCTCTATATTCATGCTGAAAGAAGACCTCTTCAAACCTGTTCCTTACCTCATTTTCTTCCATGATTGGGGCAAGCAGTAAGCTCTCCAGCTTGTTGATACCCTTTGCCTAGTCTATAACCAGCTTTGAGGCCCCCATGATTAGGGGTCCTCCCTTATTTTCACTTTGTTACCTCATCCTATTTTCCATACTGACCACTTTTTCATCAATAGAAAAGCATTCATTGCTTTCTGAACTATAGAAGCCCCTCCATGGCCTTTTTCTTCATTTCTGATCCAGTGCTTCAAAGGTCCAGGAGCTATATATTTTGCCATCATCACCTTCCCCACAATCCTTCATTATGCATCAATATCCACATACTCTTTGCAGCTAGAGCCTGCCCAAACAGATGATTATTTTTACTGCCTGACCCTCCAGCTTCTTTTGGCAATGCTAATTATTATTTTTTACCCTCTTCCACAGAGGAATACCTTCTTTCTCTCTCTTCCCTGTTCACAAAAAACTTAAACACTTCTTTCTAATTTTCCAACATTTCTTTATGAGCTAAGGATAACCAATGGGCTTGGATTCCTTCCAACATTGGTTTCACCAGTGTCAACCTTTGTCACCTATGGCACCAGTTTGTCACTTTTCCGTCAATTTTCTCATAGAATAAAAGCCAATTTCTTAACCTGCAAGGATTAGATTTTAGCTAGAAACCCAAGTATATTAGACCCTGGTGAAAGGGGATTGATGGGAAAGATAAAATCTGCTGAGACTCTCTTTCTATATCGTCTTCAAGCCCATTAAACAAAACAATGGACATTCACCTCCATAACTGTCCATTTACTAGACAGCCCCAGAATATCCTTAAATTTTATTGCTTCTCTTACTAGTCCTGTACGGAATAGTATGATCTTATCTACAAATAATAACGATAAGAGGGTTAAAATTATTTGGTTCCCATATACCTATAACATAACCCTCTCTCTTACAGGCTTTTATCGTCCTGCTTAGCCCTAGAGCGACCAGTAAAAAACGAAAAGGAGACATGGGACACCCTTGCGTTAGCCCCATTGTAGAATAGAAGAATCTTGAAGGTGGCAATTTATCAATACTGCAAAACTGGCTTATCACAGAGACCCATCCAGTCCAATACTTGGACTTTCATTTCTATTTGAATAATCAGTTGTCTCATATACAACTGATTGACTTTATTGTAAGTCTTTGTCAGGTCCAATTTCATCACCTTTTCTGGGATCTTTTTAATGTTTACTGAATGCTTTCCTTCTTGGGCTGTTCCCACGTATCATGAATTTGTTTATTATACAAAAAGCCAACTGTTCTTCTGATATAAATTCTGAAAAGACCCCTTTTAGTTTGTTGGCTAGTATCTTTTAAATATATTGTACACAGAGTTGCACAGTAAAATGGGCCTATAATCATCATAAGTTCCAAGGTTATTTTTCTTGGGATTTAGGCTATAAAAGTAGTATTTGGAGCCCCCATTATCTTCCCTGATGTTCTTGACAATTCAATAACCCTCAGCTGTTCATCTTCTAAAAAATTGTAAAACCCCAAGCAAAATTCTACATTACATCCATCTGGACATGGACTCTTTGCTTTCTTAAATGACTGTAGGACTGCTTTAAGCTTCTCTTTACTTACCTGAGCTTTCAAGTCTTCATTTTGCTATTTATCAAGAAATCTAGGATAAAAGAGGGTTCCGACCTTTAGGATTTCTGCTTTGTTAGTTTCTGAAGGGTCTTGAAATAGTGCTCTGAAATGGTTTACTCCTTTTTCTGCAATTTTCCTTTTTAAACTTTCCCTCCTTATCTTCCAAATTGTTTTATTAATGTTCTTTCTGTGTTTGGCATTGTTTTGGTTTTGTTTATTTCTTTGTTTGTTTTATCTATCCTTCTGTATTTTCACCCCCTTCTGCTAATGATATAGCTCGAAGAATCCATTGTGCTTCATGTTCGAAGAACGGCCCCTTTACCTCAGTCTTTTCTTCCTCAGTGAATAATCCTTTTTTGTTTATTTATACAAAAGTTTAATTTGGTCCCCCATCTCTACTAGAGTGTTTTTTGCTTTTTGGGCTTTCTCCTAGATTAGGGTCAAATCTTTTATAGTTTTGTTATGACCAAGCTCTTGAACCCTTCTTCCTCCAGCCATGTACGATCAAATTGAAGGGCCTTGGAGGCTTTTGATCCTCCTTTCCCATTGGCAATAATATGCTTAAATGATCTGAAACCCTCCTTCCCCCAACTCGCGCTTTAATCTCTGTCTCCTCCAAATTTCATCTCTGCCACTAAAAATCTGTCTGACCTCTTTGACACCCCCTCCCTTCCACTTTGGAAGTTCCTCTAGCTTGGTACTAATTCTGGAGGTTCCATGTCACATGATCCTAGGTACTAAAACATCTAAGTGAACAATTCAGCCAAGGGAACTTGTCTAGCTCACTTTCCCCAGATTTCCTCTGTCATCAATTTCCCAGTTCTTTAGATTTTATGTCAATCTGGATACTTGTAGGGAGCAATGATGATTTCGTGAGTTCCATACAGTCTTTCCAGCTAGATACAATACCTATCCTCCCCTTTGAATTCACTAAACCAAAATTCCATTCTCTGAGGATTGAGGATAAGGTATTTACATTATTTTATCCTCTATACATAGTTTCCTAAATCAGCACTATGTTCAACTTATGTTTGGAAAAATAATCTTGAAGGTTAGCTTCTTATGAGCAACCCCTAATCCGCTCACATTTAAAGAAAGAATTATCATTGTGTCACCTTCTTAGAGGCAATTCTTGCTCAGAGGGCCTATTTGATGGTCATCTGCTTGCGTTCCTTTATTTTTCTTTTCACTTTCTTCTTAGACAGTGATAGAAAGAATTTTCTTCCCACTGTTGATGGTTGCTTGGGGATAATAATCAGTCCTCTTGTTGACTCCCTATTGGCTATGTCACAAGGTTCGTCGAACTTTAACCTTGAGGTTTGAATTTTGGTGAACCTTAAAAAAAATTTGAGGTTCGGCGAACCTTAAAAAAAATTTGAGGTTCAGCGAACCTCATAGCCATTGACCAAGTCTATAGATCAAAGCTCATAACTTCATGTCACAACTCAAGCTTGTAATTTATATTTGTAGTTTCCACGCCTGTAATAGCATTTTTGTTTACTAACTTTACTGACGTTGATTTCTTACTATTTTATCCTATAATTCATTATATATATATATAGACCAACCTAATGGCGAACCTCATCTGAACCTCATCAAAAAATTCGAACTCAAACTGAACCTAATCATTGCCGAACCTGAACTCGAACCTGAACCATGTGACATTACCTACTGGGAGTTTTCCTTTCTAGGTTTGAGATCACATGTAGGAGTATTGCTTCCTTCATATTTTGTGGGATTGTCCTCTTCGCCTCTAATTGAATTACTAGCTTGGGGTACTTATGCTAGCCCGAGGGTTAGGTACTCCATTTTACCCTACCTATATCCATAGGGGGATTTCCTAGTTCTTCTATGAAATGACTAGGATCTTGTATGTGGACTATTTCTCCTTTATCCCTTCTCGAATGGGGTTCCAAGTTAGGGGCTTCTTTCAAGATACAATTCTCTAAAGTAATTGACTTCAAAATAGGCTTAGGGCTTGAATTAGGAGATATAGATGTCATACCTTTTTCTAGTGATGCACTTTCTCCACCATCCTCAATTTCTATGATCTCTATCTTCTACCCATATTTGCCAAGCTTCATATTTTTAGCCTTCTCTTTTCCTTTCTCACTTAGGATCCGTTTGGGCTATCTCCAAATTGGTTGTCATCGATTCTGAGCAAAGATTGACCACCATATACTAAGATTTGATAGTATTTTCCAGGTGTGTCACCTTTAGGAGCCAAAGATAGAGCAACACCTCATTTTTAGGTGCTTCCTATTCTACGAGATCGGAGGATGTTGCCATTGCCTTTATAGAGAGTCAGGAGGATCCCTCTCTACCTTCTTTCGGTATCCTGACAAGAGATGCCTAACCCTCTTCATTAGGGAGATATTCAAATACAAATTTTAGATCCTACACACTCGAGGATGATTCATAATTTCATACAATCACAACATACTTTGTAGGTTGATACGGTTGATCGAAGCAACAAACGACGAGTTGAGTTCCAAATTATTTTAGATGGTAGAATAGTGAGACCTCAGGTCTCCCCTCAACCCCCCCTTCCTTCCTCTTTGGGAGGCCAATCGGTACCCTCGAGACTGTTGCGGAGGTGTCAAACAACACATCAGTCCACTCACACCCAAAGTGTCAAAAGGGATTAGTTCTTGAGCAAGGTGCCCCCCTTGGATGGACTCC
>APFE031311544.1:0-11449 GCA_000404065.3 Pinus taeda | reverse complement strand
CGAGAAGTGCTCCAATCAGTAAACATATGCTTCTGTTCGATTCATAATTCTCAAAAACCCCTATCTAGGCCCTTCTTAGGCTCAAAAAGACCAAAAACTCATCAAGTTATGGTTGACCTAAGTTTCTTTTCTGATTCGTCCTCCAAATTGGATCAACCTGCAAACTGAGTGACATTGCCCTTTAAACCTCTTGAGAGGCGATAATTTCTCTTGCATCTAGTGCATTTTGTCACCTAGTTTAATTTCCCAATAACCTTGTGAGAACCAAAATATGGCCACATGGCATACTATAAGGGCAGGGGCTAGGCCAATGATCTACCCCAACCAAAGTTTGCACCGTTTTCTCCAGGGAAAGGTCATGTGGTGATTGATATGGCCCGGGGTTGGAGCTAATTGCTTGCCCCCACCATGTTAGCTCCCAAATATTTAACCAATGATTACATGTCGAAATAGTGACCAGGGGCAAAGCATCAACTGCACCTCCACTAGATTAGCCCTTACCTCTTCTCTGCCTCTAGTCGTATGGATGGCAATCCGACTCGGGGGTAGGGCCTACAAGTTGCGCCCCTCTGCCAAGAGCCTCTATCCTTCACACCAATCCTCTGGGTTGTTCCATGACATGGGTCCAGGTCTAGTCCCTGTTTCATTCCTCATCCACTGATTTGTGCTAGGATTGTGTGGAGGGTAAATGATCAGGGGCTAGGGCTTACCGCTCGACCGCTCCTCCCAATGCACCATGGCATAAAATTTAAATATAAGTGGAAACCTATACGGTTAAGAATATCTCGTAGGTGATTTGGTAAGGCACTAGACTATGTATTGGAAGGTCAGTGGTTTGAATCTTGCTGAGGTTATCAAGCCCTTAGCAAAATTTTTGACCAGTGTGTAGGCATCATGTGGCAACCTGCAGTTGGGTCACGTGGTAGCCTCCCATTAGGACACTAAACAAACTACAACCCATCAAATTGTGACAACCTACACCTGTATGATATGGCCACATGGTAAGCCGTGATTTGTCAACCATACAACCAATAGGCCTGCTAACATCAGAAATACAAACTGCTTAGTGAGAACACCTGCAAAAGTTTTTACATGTTGAACCAAATGATCAAAACATCATAAATTTGGCACATGACATTAGATTGAGGTGATTCAAGTGCCATTAGAATTAGAACTATGAAAAATATGACTTGACACCAGTTTCAAAATATTCTTGACACTTTCATTTTTGAGTAAAATTTTGATGTCTGAATTATTATAGGAAAAAAGAAGAAGTACTTGAGGATGAAACTGAAGAGGACATGGATGTTTCTGAAGACAAATATGAATGCATTGAAACCATTTTTTAGCAATGGAGTCAAGAAGAGATAATATTCTACTATCAATAAATATGGTATAAAGGAAGTCAGGAATATGATGCACAAGAAGAAGAGAAAAAAGGCAGTTTGAAGGTGAGGAGTTATCGCAACTACCCATTAGTGAAATAATCCTTGAAGAGGAAGTTATAGAAGACTAACTCAGATCAAATTCAAGACAAGCCAAAGAAACATTGCAGGAGCAACAAGTAAAGAAATATGGACCCTATGGAAAGAATGCGCAACAGAGAATGAATCAATGTGGAGGATATAGAATTTGGAAGAAGAGAAAAGAAAATGAAAATTTGTAAAAGTTTTGAGCCATTGCAAGCCTAGTTGAGTCATGTTGCGTTATGTTGATTCATACAGTCATAATTAAGGGAGAGTGTTGGAAATTGTAATTACTCCCGCATACAAGAGTTGGATAAATTTTGAGAGTTAGTTAAATGAGTAAAGTCGAGTGATTTTTAGTTAAGTGATATTTTGGGAAAAGTGAAATTTAGTGTGTGTGTGCATGTGAAGTTATCTTGGGAGAGTTACTAGATGAAAAAACATAAATACCCCATGATGGGTTCATTGTAATCAACACAAATCAAGTTTTTGTGTGACCAATAGAAGAAGAGAACCAGAGCATATATTATTGTGTGTGAATTTTGTGTTATTTTTTAGTCTTTCCTCCTCTATCTCTCCATCAAGTCTCTTATAACATCCTTTCCTTCCAAGTAGAATGTCACTTAGGAACGCCCATGTCTTGAAATCGACTAAGCTTTGAAAAATGATTCCATCTGAAATTTAATTCTGTAACTTTAGCTTTACATGGGAATTAGATTAGGTAGGATGAACTCCAATCATATTTACTAAGAACTCTACATGTGTTGTAAATAGTACATTACTCCATTATGCATGCAATGCATCAATTTATGAAATCGATGAATATTTGGAAAAGTTGAAAAGGTCTAATCTAGTGTGAGTTGTCATGAACAAGTTAGTTGGAGTTAAATCAAGTCTAATTGGATTTTGAAAGATAATATATTTGGTATATTTGGTAAGTTAAGACTATATATAACCATGGTTGGGTCATTGTGAGATGTATGAGACTAGAAAACCCAAAAGACACAGCTTTCTAATTGTGGATGTGAGTAAAAAGTTTTAATAAAAATCGTTTAATTGTGTGAGTTGTGTTTTTCCTGCTATGTATTTATATCAAATACATGTCCATTGGATAATAATAAAATATCCACTTACATTACACAAAAGAGCAATGTTCTTCTTGTACAATTCCATGTCATTGTGTCGGAGTGTGCAGGAGACAAAGAGAGGGAAGAAGAAGAAAGAGGGTATGGCGATAATGCTGAAATAATTAATCAGAAGAGTGCTACTAATCATCACTGTATTGAGGGTCTCAACGCTTGAGCTTGTGACTTCTATCATGGGATGAATGTGGGAATATTGTCAAATATAGAAATGGTAGTGCCTTCCAACGTAACCTAAATTTGGTTATGGACTCACTGGTGGGAAACCTTTATTTTAGCAGATCCAATACACGTTTTACTGTTCATGAGGGAAAAAACAATAGTACAGTTTATGGTCCAGTGGATGGGAGACTTAGATTCCTCCTACTGCGCATAGTGCGCATTGGTGGCCAAAGAAAATATTTTGTTGGGACGCGGAAATACTTCTTGATTCATTCAATTAGAAGATCGCTTATTACGTTACGCTAATCATTATTTTTACAACGATTATATTGATAGTTTGCAAAAAACATCAATAGTTGTTATTTTTAGCAATAGGGACAACATTAAGCCAGAGCAGTTCACAAACGCTATTAGGGCCTTGCTCTCAAATATTACCACCAAAGTTGTGCAAGATTCCCAAATTTTTGCTACATATTCAGTAGTTGTGCCTTCTTCTTTGATGGGGTATATCTATATAATAGCTCAGGGTTGGATATATCTGTCACCTAAAAGTTGTGGATCGTGGCGCCTAACCTCTTCCTTGGACAAATATTTGCATGCCAAATGGAGGCTCTTGAAGCCCAATTTGGATCTAAGAAATGTTATTTGCGTTAAGAAGTTTATGGATTTTTCATTCCTTCTATTTTATGGTCAGAGGTGTGCCTAGAGAACTTTCCAATATCGGGTAATTCTCTTTCCCATAAGATCCGTATGTAGGTTTATTATTCCAGAATATTAATTTTAATTTAACTATAAAGTACATAAAAGTGATTTAAGTTTTACCAAATATTCTACAATATCTTTTGAATATTTTTAATAGTAGTATTGGGATTTATCATAATCTTTTTCAACAAAGTCATAAATTTTAAATTTTTTAATAATACAAAGTATATTATAAAGTAAATATTTTAATACATAAATGTATTCCTAACAATTTCTATTAACTAGATATTTATATGGCTACTCTACTCTACATGGTTTTCATTTTGGATAACTCACATAAATAATATAGTATGAGTTGTTTTTCAATTTTGTAGGGCCAAAACACAAGATATATGAAATGCTTGGGATAAATCTAGGCATAGTAGCCTTTGCATTTGGATGATTTATGGTCATAATCCTTTGGAAGTTGATACTTTTCTACTGAATGAAATGTGCAAGGAAACTGAATCCTCGAAACAAAGGACCTAAAATTGCACCTACATCATTTAATGTTAAGAACTTGTAATGCTCCTCTTGATTAGAACTTGTCATGCGAACTATTCACCTATTTCATTACAACAAGATAAATGGTTTCCTTTTAATTGTTTTGGTAGGTGACGATGGAGAATATCTATCAACACAAATATAGCCAATATGGAACTTACTTTTATTTTGTAATTGTTTTGGCAGGTGATAATGGAGAATCTATATCAATGTCAACTATAGCCAATCCAATTTAAAGCAGAGAAAAATCTGGGCAAAGGGAGGTTTTGGATCCGTGTTTAAACTAAGCCATTAATGTTATTCTCAATTTAAGTAAATATTTAGTGGTAGCAGTTTCAAGTTTTGTCAACGTTCATCTTTTCCAACTATTCATTTTCAAAGGACTTAGTTATAGTGAATCATAAGCTTATATAGGAATTTATAACTTCCAATTTGTCATAGTTATTTTCATATTGCACTTTTTTCATTGCTATATAGTGGATTTCTTTTATATATTTCTAGACAATTTTGTGAATAATACAATATTTTACCAGTTATAGAAAAATTTGTGAGTAATAATGAGAATTATTGATGTGGAGGGGGTTTTTCTAGATGATAGAGAAGTTTTAGTCAAAAGGTTGTATATGGCTTCAAGGGAAGGAGACACTAGATTTTTAAATGAAGAAAATCTCATTAGTGACGTTCAATACAGGGATCTAGTGAAGTTGTTTGGTTGGTGCGTTGAAAACTCAAAGAGGCTATTAATTTGTGAATATCTAGAGAACAATAGCCTTGACAAGGTCATATTTGGTTACTTCTATCTCTTTAACTGTTTAATGGCTTGCTCGTTACTAGTTTTTTTTAGTTTGATATGTAGTATGCTACTGTGCTTTTTACGGTATGTGATGTTTTACTCCTTAATTGCTCACTGGTTTTTAGATTTATTTGAGTTTTTATATGAAACAAACTAATGTATTTAATTGTATGATGCTTTAATTCCAAACACAGGAAAGCATCATTTACTTGACTGGAATGATTGGTAAGAAATCTTAGTTGGAACTGCATGTGGGTTGGCATATCTTCACGAGGAATCTGATATTCAGATCATCCACAGAGATATTGAAGTGGGCAATATTTATGCTGATGTGTGTTCTTTTTTAACTAGTGTACCTCACAATTTCATTTACCCTTTTTCTATGTATTGTTATATCGATCGAACTAATTTTAACTATTGATCTGAAATTCATTTTTGGTGGTAATTAGATTTTGTGACACTTGTCTTCAGTTATGGGTAGTCATGTCATGTGTTGGAGCTTGGCAGAAATGTAGAGCATTATTGCCCACATATTGCTTGTGTCAACCTCATGTGTTCAATGCCTTGTAAACTACCTCATTGTCAATCAACATAAATCTTTTCATGACAAGAAAGCCATTTGATTGTAGTAATAGCTACGAAAAGTAAGAGGGAGGGAATAAAGCAAGAGCCTACATACTAACCCCACTTAGATTTTTTGCTATGTTTTGTTTCATTTACTTCTTCCTTGTTATTATTTTCGACACCTGATCAAGTATCGTTATGCTCTAAAATAATGTCACGCTTTCAATTTTGTTCATCTTGTTAGCAACAATTTGTATCTATATCTATCATAATTCAATGAAGGGCTTCTCTAGACATCTCAAGGGAATTTTAGTCATCGTTTATGTTATGTGTCCTAATTCTTTTTCATTGTGTTTGAGTTTGTTTTGTGTCCTATATTATCAGTAAGAAACACAAGGAAACGCTTCACTCTATGGCAGAAACCCTTAACTATGCATGGATGTCATTTAATGAAATATGGTAGATTTCTACTATAAATATTTGTCCACTAACATCACCAAATTCACTCATAATTTGAACATCAACACTTTTGAAGTAGATTGAAGGGATTGTATATGTTATTCTAAGTCCTAAATAGGGAATTAAGGGTTGGTTCGCGCTGAGAAAAACTTAGGGTTGGTTCACACTAAGTTCATTTAATGGAATACGTAGATTCCAGGTATGAATTTTTCTCCACTAACATCGCCAAATTCACTCATATTTTGAACATAAGCATTGCTGGCATAGTTTAGAAGGCTTTCATCTATTATTATAAGTCGTAAATAGGGAATTTAGGGTTGGTTCACACTGAAGTTTCTTAGTTTGAAGCAAACTTTTTGTTTCTAAAAAACCAAATTTCAACTTTTTTTGCAAGGTTTATTATTTTTGTCAAGGTAAGCTTAATCTGAGTACAATGTTTGATATAAGTAATCTCAAAGTTGAAAAGTAATAATTTTTTGGGGGCATCTATATTGAGGTTGGTCTATGATATTTTCATTTTTAGAGTTATGGTGGCTTTTCCATCCCCTCTACCTTTTAATAAATGAAACAATTCACTATAGATTGAATGAGAGAAATCTTTTGTAATTTTTGCTAAAAATATGTTGGAGTTTGTGTTCAAACAAGACACCATGTTTTATTTCATAATTATGGAGTCAAGGTCAAGGTCAAGTTTGAGTTCGAATTTGAATTAAATGCAATATGGAAAAAACTTAGTTGTGGAAACATTTGGGAATACACATTTTACAAATACTAGAAATATCCTTTTTTAATTAGAAAAAAAGCCCAATTTTCAACCATTGTTGTCTAGGAGGAGGGCAAAAATTACGTAGAGGCTTGTCTCTAGGGACCAAAAACAATTTACCATTCAGCAATTGAAACAACCATATTTTATTCAGGACCAACAACAAAGCAAGTAGCATATTTTCAAGTGGAATATTTGCAAATTGATAATAAGAAGATTCAACAACTCACATAGCAGGTTTCATAATGATGAAATCGATACACAATAGAAACATAGCACACAAAGGTACACAATTTTGTGAAATTTTTTAATTTTTATTGACAAAAATGAGCAATTTTTCCTAAACCATACCAAATTTCAATTGGGTATATTAATGGAAAAGGAAACAAATACTAAATTTTGAATTCTTGAAGGTAACCCCGACCTAATTTACTATGTTATATTCTATGCATCCATTTGTGGCTAAAGGGAATAAATTATCCAGATCAATTTTTTAATTAACCAATTTTTGGATAGAGTTATAGTATGTATTTACTAATTTTTAGTAGAGTATTGGTATTGGACTTTGGTATAGTGTTTGTTATAAATTTAGGTTTTATTGGTGGTAACATTCTTTTTCATTTGGTTGCTAGCTTAATGAGTATGTCTATGTCATGGATGAAGACAAAATTCATCATATAGCATGTTTAAAAGACATGTCTAAATACATGAAGGCTTAGATGAAGGTTTGAGTTCGATGGTTTCATAGGAAAAATGAAGTGGTTGTTAGCATCCCTCCTTCCCTAGCACACGTGGAAAAAGTTTTTATCGCTCCATTTCATCAAGTCCTTAGTGTTGAATGTGTTGATGGACTGGCTACAATGTTGAATCTAGAGTAATAGGAGGAATGCTTGGCCAAACTCCCATGAGATGTGGTGTCTCAAATTCATGTTTGTTCTAGGATGTTTGAAAATGAAGGTATCAAACCTTTTAATTTAAATTATATGCAAGGCTACTGGCACCAAAAGATACTTGAAAGTACTGATTTGGTTGATCTGCATGATTCTTCAAAACATGACCTAAGTGACAGCTTGGATGAGGATGAAGAAGAAGATGAAGACATTAGGACTACACTAAATAGATGTCCAGGAAGAAATAATTGTTCTTGAAGATGTGTAGGTACCTTTGATTTTGTTTATGGGGGAAATGTAATGGAAAAAAGTCAATTCGTTTTTGGAAATTCCTTCAGACATGTGGCAGATGTTCAAAAAGATAAGAGTTTTAAACAGTTGCAAACGTGAAAGGGGACAAATTCTATTGGATTAAAAAGAAAGAAGAAAAGTAAAATATGTGCATATGAACAAGAACGTCTAACTTTTGATATTGGTGACAATATTAAAGCCACGTGTCAAGATAGTGGCAACATAAGTTGTTGGTTTAGATCCATAATGACAAGAAATCTAACTCATCAATTAAAGGTTTGGTACATAGATATTCTGAATGAAGATGAGAATGGAAATTTAAAGGTTTTTTATTTGATCTAACTGACTGTTATTTGTTCAATATGGAGAACAATTGTCTAAAAATTGATAATGATTTGAAAACTAAGAATTTTGTTTTTTGTTTTATCTTGTAATTATAATTGAAGGAGTGGATTCTGTCTTCAAGAATAGACACTCCAGATAAATTAGGTATTGAATTATTGGCTATCCTAATATTTGTCCTTTCCCACCTTAGAGTATTCCTAATGGATTTGAAGATGGAACTATGTAGATGCATGGTGGAATAATGGTTGTTTGAAAGGAGTTGTAGTTATGGTCAATGAACCCTCTTATGAAGCATCGAAGAAGAGGACATCTATAACATTGCATTCCATACTAGGTATGGTAATTATGAGTTTGTGGTGGTTCAATTTTGTCTTACTAATGATCCATTTAATTTCATGTGTTTGATGAAAAATGTGATGTGTCTTTATCTAGATGAGTTTGTGGTAGAGTTTGTTGATGATATACTTCTATATTCTAAGAATAAGGAAGAACATGTAGAACACCTAGCAGCAATGTTGAGATTGTTGAGAGACTATCAATTGTATGCAAAACTCAACAATTACAGTTTCTTTCAAATTGGAGTTCATTACTTGGCACATATTGTTTACAAGGAAGGCATAACAATAGACCCATAAATATTAAAGTTATCATCAAGTGGTCGAGTCTTAGGAATTTCGATGAGGTGAGATCATCATGGGATTAGTATGTTATTAGGAGCAACTCATAAAAAAATTCTCAAAGATTGGCTATCCTATCACATCCTTATAGAGGAAAGGGAAAAAATTTGAATGGACTGAGGAGTGTGCAACTAGCTTTGACCAGTTGAAGCATTTGCTTACAAAAGCTCCAGTCTTAAAGATTGAAAATTCAGATAAAGTGTTCTTGGTATGTATAGATTCTTGGAAGGAAGGACTTGGTGGAGTCTTGATGCAGGAAGTATAGGTGGTACGTTATGAGTCAAGGAAGTTGAATGAGCATGAGTGAAACTATGTGACTCATGATCTTTTGTTGGCAACTATTATTCATGCATTGAAGATGTGGAGAAATTACCTTCTTGGTAGGAGTTTTATTTTGATGAGTGATTAATGGGTTGAGGCACTTGTTTGATCAGCCTAATTTGAATTCCAAGCAAGATAGGTGGTTAGCTACCCTTAGTGAGTTTGACTTTGAGATCAGATACACTAATGGCAAGTAGAACAGGGTTGCAGATTCTCTCAATAGGAGAGTAAGTATATCACATTTGAATTATTAGTTCATATGGGACAAATTTGCAGGAGTGGATCTTGCATGCAGGGAAACATGATGACAAGTACTAGCAATTGAAGCAAAGGTTACAATAGTAGTGTGAAGGTGGTAGAGGTGAGGAGTATTGCCACATAGAAGATGGCTTTGTCATATTCAAAAATAGGATATATGTATCAGATGACAGTGAGAACATAATTACCAATCAAACAAAAAATTTACCTAGTACCCGTTTTCTTGAGGTAGCAAAAAATCACCCGATTTTGAAAAGTGGTGATTCAGAATATAGATTTTTGTTGGAGCATACTTTTGGCACTTTGAATTTTATTTATGATCAAGTATGAACATTTTTTTTTAATGTTAGTGATTCTCATGCTGATTTTGAAAAGTGTTGATGAACATCAAAGATTTTTTTAGGAGGACTTATTTTTGAGACTTTAATATTTTTTCACGTATAAAGGTATGATTTTTTTTGTGTTTGTTTTGTCAGTGATTTTCATTCTTGATTTTGAAAAGTGTTGATGCAACATTCAACCTCTTTGTTTAGAGGCGTTTTACCTGTTTACCACTTTAAATTTTCTTGAATGTATTAAGTGTGAATATTTTTTTTTAATGGGTTTGGTCGTTTTCATGTTGGGTTAATAAAACAATAAAAGAGAATTAAAAAAGCATAACAAAACAATTAAAAATTAACGTTGTAAAAAAAAATATTAAATAATATCTCTATAGAAATTTTGTTCAAAGGAAACACAAGTTTTAAGGAAAAAATTTAACGCGAAAAATATACAAAAAATAAATCTAAAACAAATATTTAAGTTAAAAAAAAGAACTGCATAATAAAACAAGAAAAAAAATTACAAAAACAAACTAAAAGAAATAAATTAAAAAAATTAATTAGAAGAAGAAAAATTACTCCGCTAACTAGCCCAAGGGTGGTACAGGTCGATTTCGAAAATTGGCCCCTGCCAACACTGATTTTGTTGGGCTGTGAGAGTGGGTGGGGAAGGAGTTGTACACAACTCTCTCCCCACCCACCTGCGCAACCTAGCCAACTCGAGGTTAACAAGGGCCGATTCCCAGAATCGATCCATGCCACCCTCGGGCAAGTTGGGCCATGGGAATGGGTGAGGAGGGAGATGCACGCACCTCCTTTCCCACTCACTCTCACGGCTCAATAGGCCTGAGGATGGTAGGGCTTGATTTCGGGAATCGACTTGTACCATCCCCGTGCCTATTTTTTTCAGTTTCATTAATTTAAATATTTTTAATTTAAAAAAACAAATTGAACTTTTAATTTCTAAATTTATTTTTTTATTTTATTTAAGTTTTATTTTATTTTTTGTAAGTTTAATTTATTTGTGTTTTTTTTTTTTTAAGACGCTTAAAATAAAAATTGGTTTTCGATTTTTAATTTTGTTTAATTTCTTTTCCTTAAATTAATGTGTATTTGATATATATATATATATAATATATATATATATATATTATATAATATAATATATAATCAAGTTATTTTGATTTTTTTACATTTTAGTCTTTTTTTTGTCTTTTTAAAATCTTTTTTATATTTTGATTTTTTTGTCATGTTTTTTTTAATTCTTTTTCATGTTTTAATCCTCACTTGTTTTTTTTTTATTTTGTTTTGTTTTTCGTTTTTTTATTTTTTTTCAATATTTGAATTTATGTTCTTCCTTTTGTATTTTTTCAATTTTTATTTTTTTCTACAAGGTCTGTGTTGATACTCGTCTAACAACCTGATCCCATTATGTGCAATTTGATAGTTGATTTTAATTTTTAGCTATAATGAATAGAGTTTACCCCCATAGTATGTTAATTTCATGGTTGGTCTTTAAGTTTTCATTAGAATGGGTCGAGTTCACCTACACTGCGTGTCAATTTGATGGTTGATTTTTAAATTTGTGTTGTAATGTATCAAGTTGCCTCAAGCTAAGATTTTAAAAAGGTTATACATTTAGCTTTTAGAAAATAAAGTACTCTTGATATAATAAATCTTTCATTCAGGTGTTCATTTTTAAAGTTTTTTTAGTCATAAATTTTTTCCATAATGTCATGCTTGAAATATTTTG